>CATOPS010000034.1:0-47500 GCA_951802225.1 Euspilapteryx auroguttella | reverse complement strand
CTAACCTAACCTAACCTAACCTAACCTAACCTAACCTAACCTAACCTAACCTAACCTAACCTAACCTAACCTAACCTAACCTAACCTAACCTAACCTAACCTAACCTAACCTAACCTAACCTAACCTAACCTAACCTAACCTAACCTAACCTAACCTAACCTAACCTAACCTAACCTAACCTAACCTAACCTAACCTAACCTAACCTAACCTAACCTAACCTAACCTAACCTAACCTAACCTAACCTAACCTAACCTAACCTAACCTAACCTAACCTAACCTAACCTAACCTAACCTAACCTAACCTAACCTAACCTAACCTAACCTAACCTAACCTAACCTAACCTAACCTAACCTAACCTAACCTAACCTAACCTAACCTAACCTAACCTAACCTAACCTAACCTAACCTAACCTAACCTAACCTAACCTAACCTAACCTAACCTAACCTAACCTAACCTAACCTAACCTAACCTAACCTAACCTAACCTAACCTAACCTAACCTAACCTAACCTAACCTAACCTAACCTAACCTAACCTAACCTAACCTAACCTAACCTAACCTAACCTAACCTAACCTAACCTAACCTAACCTAACCTAACCTAACCTAACCTAACCTAACCTAACCTAACCTAACCTAACCTAACCTAACCTAACCTAACCTAACCTAACCTAACCTAACCTAACCTAACCTAACCTAACCTAACCTAACCTAACCTAACCTAACCTAACCTAACCTAACCTAACCTAACCTAACCTAACCTAACCTAACCTAACCTAACCTAACCTAACCTAACCTAACCTAACCTAACCTAACCTAACCTAACCTAACCTAACCTAACCTAACCTAACCTAACCTAACCTAACCTAACCTAACCTAACCTAACCTAACCTAACCTAACCTAACCTAACCTAACCTAACCTAACCTAACCTAACCTAACCTAACCTAACCTAACCTAACCTAACCTAACCTAACCTAACCTAACCTAACCTAACCTAACCTAACCTAACCTAACCTAACCTAACCTAACCTAACCTAACCTAACCTAACCTAACCTAACCTAACCTAACCTAACCTAACCTAACCTAACCTAACCTTTTTTTTTTTTTTTTTTTTTTTTTTTTTTTTTTTTTTTTTTAAGGCGGGGAAACTCCTAACGAGTACCCTGCGACCCCGGGGGGAGTCGCAGGGTTATGTGGGGTTCGCACCCACTAAAACCCCGCCGGTGTCCATCTCGGCTGTTGGCAAGGGGGTCACGGGTGATCTTTCGATCGTTATGTTCAACTCCGCGACCCCCTCCAGCACTGGCTATAAGCCTCTTCGCGGGGGGACAAGTGGTAGTCCCCCCTGAGCACGGATGGCTCTTCCTACATTTGACGGCGGAATCGGGACACCGCGTTCCGCCGTCCTTCTCGGGGCCGTTCTATGACTACACGAGGCCCCCGCCTCGTGCACCCAACGACCCCGGGGTCCCCTCTTAGTCGCCTCTTACGACAGGCAGGGGATACCTCAGTCCTATTCTTCGGCCCGGTACTGCAGGGCGTGCGGCGGCGCTTCATGGCCTCGCGCCGCCGCGGCGACGAACTCGCCGTCTGGCCGGGTTCGCCGCCTCTCTTTCTCGTTCGGCCGTCTCCTTTGCGAGCATGACTGCTTCGCAGAAGGAGACGGCCGCCATCCATGCCTCTCTGCTGCCGACCATGGCTCGCACCACAGCCGGCAGGGAGAGGTCCCTCCCAATGACGGTCTGGAGGACCGCGCGTTCAGCCACCCAGGCTGGGCACACCTCTAGGGTGTGCTGGGCCGTATCTTCGGGGCAATCGCAGTGGTGGCACCCAGGGGTCTGTTCGCGTCCTAACATCGCCAGGTAGCTCCCGAAGCAGCCGTGCCCCGAGAGCACCTGGGTCAGACGGAAGCTAAGAGCCCCGTGGTGCCGATGCAGCCACTGCTCCAGGACGGGGAGTATGGCCTCCACCGTCCTGTGCCCCGCGCTCGGCCTTCCCAGCCTGAGCGCCCAAGCCTCCTCAGCTGCGGTTTCGGCCTCCTGTCGGCGTGCAACCACTTCGCGCGGGGTTGGCCAATGGCCCCTCGCACGCGCCTCCTCGCGCCAGTTGTACACGGCGGCGAGGGTCCTCGCGTCGAGGTCCCACGGCAAACTCCGCGCCATCAGGCATGCCGCCTCGCGGGAGATCGTGCGGTATCCGCGCGCGATCCGGACGGCCATGATTCGCTGGGCTCTTCCCAGCGCCACCTCGTTGCGGCCGTCCAGTGCCGGCGCCCAGATAGGGGCGCCGTACATGGCGATGGACCGCACAATCCCCGCATATAACTGCCGACAGAAGGCCGTTGGCCCTCCTAGGTTGGGCAGCAGCCTACTCAGCGCTGCCGCCGCCACGAGCAACCTCGGTCCCAGGCGCTCAAAGTGAGCGCGGAACGTCCACCTGCCGTCGAGGACCAACCCCAAGTACTTCAGGGTGGATTCGACGGCTATGGGCTCCCCGCCCACGATGATAGGTGTGGCCGCGGGGGGAGGATTCCTCGCCCCGTGGAACCACATCGCCTGGGACTTGTGGAGGGCCACCTCCAGACCGACCATTCTAATCCTTCGCACCACGTGCGCGACACCAGCGGTTGCGATGATCGCAGTCTCCCTATAATCTCCGCCTCGAGTCGTCACCAGGGTGTCATCCGCATAACACGTCAACTGGACACCCGGGAGGTTGGCTCCGCGCAGCACCCAGTCGTAGCCAAGGTTCCACAGAAGGGGGCCTAAGACGGACCCCTGTGGAACCCCGCACGACATCGCCCGGCGGACCCAACCCTCTCGGCCAGGATACGAGATGTACCTGTCCGAGAGGTACGACTCGAGGACGAGCCGCAAGTAGGGAGGCACCCGGTGGAATACCAGGGCCTCCCTGATGCAGGACCAGGGCAGGGTGTTAAAGGCGTTGGCAATGTCCAACGACACTGCCAGCACCACCCCGCCCCGTGCGATCTCCTCATCCGCTATGTCGCGCACGCGCTGCACAGCGTGCAACGTGGAGCGACAGGCGCGGAACCCAAACTGGTTCTCCGACAGATCCGGCCCAACCGACTGCAGGTGTCGGTTGATGCGGGCAGCTATAACTCGCTCAAGCAGCTTGCCCGCCTCGTCCAACAGGACGATCGGCCGGAAATCTGACGGAGCGACAGAGTCGGCGAGCCGGCCCTCTTTACGGATGAGGACCAGCTTGCCCGTTTTCCACTGCAGAGGGAACACACCTTGTTCCATGCAGGTGGAGAACAGGCTGCGGAGTCGAGCCTCCAACAGCTCGGGCTTGAGAGCGAGGAACCAGGCCTTGGCTGGGATTCCGTCCAGGCCTGGTGCCGTCTTCTTGCCGCGGAGGCGTTCGACCGCCGCTGCCAACTCTGTCTCTGAGACCTCCTCAGGTGCTGCCAGTTCGGGTTCTGGGCCTGTCGCTCCCATTGCTGGGGCCCGGTGCTCCCCTCGGACGGGGAAGAGGGCCAAGACGACGCTTTCAGTCACTTGCGGCTGGAGACTCTGGGTTAGCGGAGGCTCCCAAGGTCGGAGCTTCCGCCTGGCCACTTTATATGGCCGGCCCCAAGGATCCTCGTTGAGAGTCTCCAGCAACTCCTTCCTCGCGTTCGCCTTGGCCTCAAGGATTGCCGCCCTGAGAACATGCTTGTTCTCCCGGTGCACGCCATGGAGACGGACCTCCTCGTCAACGTCTCTGCGGCGGCGACGGCGCTGCCGTTTGTACTGGCGCCACGACGCTACGCAGGCTCTTCTTAGCTGCGCTAGCTCGTCGGACCACCAGTACACTTGTCGCCTGGGGCGGAGCGTTCTCACGCGAGGCATGGCGGCATCACAAACGCCGCTCATGGCCTCGCGGAACCACTCCACCTCGTCCTCGACTTCCGCAGCGCCGTCAGGCACCGGGATCCATGACTGCACCAGGGCGGCTTCCTTCAGGACTTCCCCGTCCATCTTCTTGAGGGCCCATCTCGGACCGCTCGCAACCGGGGCTGCGGCGAGTGCCGCGGAGAGGTCGTATCGGATGTATTTGTGATCCGAATACGTTTCCACCTCCGACAGCACCCGCCAGCCGGTTATCTGTGGCAGCAAGGTCGGGCTCCCAAACGTCAGATCGACGATTGAGGACCCGTTGTGCCGCACACAGGTCGGCTCTGAGCCCCGGTTGATCACCGCTAGGCCCGCGGCCACAGCCCACTCCATCACGGCCTCGCCGCGTGGATCCGTCCTCGGGGACCCCCACACAACACTCTTGGCGTTGAAGTCCCCTGCGACCAACACGCGGCGGGCGTTGCTCCGCAGAACCAGCGCCTCCAGCTCCGCGAGGAAGGGCTCGAAGTCCTGCATTGGACGCCGGGGGGGGAAGTACACGCTAACTAGTAACATCTCCCCCAGCATGCAGGAAACGAAGCCCTCTCCCCGCGTGATGTTCTCCGCTCGGAGCACGTGGTCCGCGGAGGGACGGACGGCTATGGCCGCACGGCCTGAGCGGTCCGAGATCCAGCCCTCAGGGATGTAAAGTGGCTCAGCCACCACCGCGACGTGAATGGACCACTGCGCCAGGCTCTGCATGAAGAGGTCATGTGCCGTGGCGCAGTGGTTCAGATTCGCCTGGAGGATTCGGGTGGCCATTAATGTGACGGTGGTGTCACATCCATGGCCACCTCACTGGCGGTGGTGGCCGGCCGAGGGGGAGCACCGGGCCCCTTCCCCCTACCCTTTCCTTTCTTCTGCTTGGCAGCAGTTTTGCAGCTGCCGCTGCCGAGACTGTGCGAGGCGAGCGCGCCGCTCGCCTGACAGAGCGGACAGCTCACCTCGCCTTGGCACATGCGGGCAATGTGCCCAGCTTGTCCGCAGCGGTAGCAGAGCCCGCTGCGGTCCGTCTCGGAGCGGCAATCCACCCTGAGGTGCCCGGTCTCCAGGCACCGGAAGCAGCGCCTTTCGCGCCTTGGGAGGAGCCGGACTCGGACGACACTCCATCCGAGTTTTAGCTTCCCGGTCGATGCGAGCTTCTTCGCTGCCTCCACCGGGCAGCGAACCCACACCGACCCCAGACCCCTCTCGTACGCGATGCGCCCCACTTGGACTTCGTCAGCCCTGCATCCACCGCTAGCTGCGACTGCAGCTGCGGTTTCCTCAGGGGTGACGGAGTCATCCAAGTCCGTGAGGCGCATCTCTGCGCTGCTCATCGGCCTGGAGACCTTAACCGCCTCTGCTGGGAGCGCCTCCCGCAGCCTGCTGGCCAGGAGGTCAGCCTTAGCCCTCGCTTCTTCCGGAGGCCCGGAGATTTCCAGGAGCCGGGCACCGGTGGCGGCCGCACGGAAGCGGACGCTCTCTATGCCCAGCTCAGCCAGGTTTAAGCTCCCCTTTGCAGAGGAGATGACCTGAGCGTAGGTCATCCCGCTCTGCAGGGCCTCAGGGCCAAGGCTTAGCACCACCGCCGCGGTGCGGGGGGCGCGCAGCTTCTTAGCGGCGGCCTTCGATTTCTCCAAGGCCGTCTGCTTCGGCCTTGGAGTGGCAGGTGCCGGGACCGGAGCAGCCCGCTCCTTGTCCCGGTTCCGCTTCTTCTTCGTCTTCTTCTTCTTTTTGCCCTTGCCACGACCTGTCACCAAGGTCCAGCCTTCTTCGTCGGCTGGACCAGAGGGTGGAGGAGGCACGTGGGGGGCAGAGGAGGTGCCCGCCACAGGCTGCCACGCAGGCTGTCGGGGCACCGGGGCTGCTTTTGGCGCCGGGACTGCTCGAGGGGCCGGTGGGGTCCCACGAGTGGCCGCGGGCGTTTTGCCCTTCGGGGTTGCTCGAGGGGCCGGGGCCACTCGAGGGGTTGGAGCCGAGGGGGCTCTGTCTGACGCAAGGGGCGGCCGAGGACGTTGGGCCGGGAGGAGGCGCTCGTCCAGAGCCTCCAAGCGTGCGTTCATCATGGTCCCGAGCTGGACCATGATGTCGCGCTTTAGCTCCTCCAAGTTGAGGGCGGGAACTCCAGTCCGGAGCTCCTCCACCTCTCGTCGGAGGAGGGCCACCTCGCCGTGGAGGCTCCTCGCCTCCTCCCGGGCTGCCTTTTCTTCTCTTTTGAGGCGCGCGTTCTCGGCAGCCAGCAGCCGGCTTTCCTCGGAGGAGGTCCGCTTCGTAAGCTCCTCGGTCCTCCTCAGGATGTTAGCCGAGGCATTCTTAAGGGCCTTGGCACAGGTGCCCTTAAGATTGCCCGACTTGGCTGCTACGTCTCGGACCACCGAAATGTCCTCCTGGATTTTCATCCGGAGGTCCTCGGTGGTCTGCCCCTCGACGTCGTCCACGAGATCCCCCACCACTCGAGGGCGCAGCGAGTTGTACCGCTCGCAGCGCTCCTCTATGTCGGCTGTCTCGCGCCGCCGGAACTCCTCCCGAGTCTTCTCCTTCTCGGCCTCTCTCGCCGCTTCGAGAAGCTTCTTGGCCTCGGCGCGTGCGCGGCTGACGCCAATGGCCTTTCCCGTGGTGGGGGGTCTCCCTCGGCCCCGCTTCGGTGGGCAGCTCAGGCCCAGGCCCACCGTTTGGAATCCCGACACCGAGCTGGTGTCGGAATCCGAGGTCCGCTTCCGGCTCAGAGACCGGTCGCGGGAGTCGGAGGATCCGATGGTCACCATCGAGGCGACAGAACCACCGGATCCACTCCTTCTTCTCGGGGAGATCCGTATCGAGGGATACGGATCCCCGTCTTCAGTAGGAGCGCGCTTCAGGGCGCGCCCCGTCGGCCTCGGACCGTCGGACCCACTAGGGGTTGCGACGGTCGCCGCCTCTTCCACCGCTGCGCCGGGTTGGTCACTAGGACCAGCCTGGCCTCCCTCTTCCTTCTTTTTGTTTTTATTTAAATATTGTTTAATTGGTTCCATGATTAGTCCCACGAGTATTAAACATTGCTAACGGAAACCCTCAATCACCCAGGGGTCCCCTGGGGTGGCCGCTAGAGACAGGTATGCCCTCCTGCCGCTCTTGCGAGCATCCACACGCCGCGCGAGGCCCCGTAGGGCGCCCCAGCGTGTGGAGTTGGGGATTTTTATAGAGGTTGTCTCCTCGCGGTCCGGCCAATTAAGGCAAGACCCTCGGTTCTGGAGAAGCCGCGAGACGTGACCACGACACTTCCTACCAGAGTTACGAGTTGCGGACGGGGGCGTGAGAAACGAGATGTTTCCCACGCCTGCTCGACGGCAGTGCGAGTGCACGCCGAGCCCATCCCGACTCGTCCGAAGACTCTCTCTGATGGAGAAGAGAGAGCTCGGAGAGTCTTGTCTCCGGAGATAGGGCCTCCAGAGACAACTGCCACCTCAGTTGTCAGATTGTTAGCCACCGGACGATCACACCAAACGGGAAACGAAAAGTGTGATCGTCCGCTGTTGCCCGGGGTGCACCACGTGGAGGTCAATCTGAACCGCACCCCAACCTAACCTAACCTAACCTAACCTAACCCAACCCAACCTAACCTAACCCAACCTAACCTAACCTAACCTAACCTAACCTAACCTAACCATGGAACACTATCTGGGGCTCCCGCGAAAACACCAGCCGTGGAAACAAGATAGCGGATTTTGTCATTCTCAATGACCTGGAAGTCTGCAACTTGGGTAACAACCCCACATACGCAGCAGTTCGCTATGGCGCTCTTAGAGAGTCCATAGTCGACCTTACTCTTTGCAGCAACTCCCCGAAAATAACAATTTCAAACTGGACTGTAGATACAAGCATTTGCCCCTCTTCTGACCATCATGCTATCACCTTTACATTATCCATAGGCAAAAGTGAGTTCACTAAAAATAAAAAACTATCAACATTCCGATACAACACCTCACAAACTCAATGGGACCGCATAGAGGAGACTTTCAACTCTGAACTACAGAAAATCTTGCCCCAAAACCCTAACCTAACCTAACCTAACCTAACCTTTTTTTTTTTGTAACGGGGAGAAATGCCTTACGCACTTCCCGTCGCTCGGGGGTGCGACGGGGGTGTGTGGGGATTGCACCCACTAAAACTCCCCGGTGGCCGCCTCAGCGATTTGGAAAGGACCCCGGGATTCGCCTCAAAGCCTTCCGCTAGGATCCTTCCCATGCATAGCTGCATTCCAGCTTCTGCCTCAGGGAGGGTATGTTCCTCCCTCCCCTGCACCACCACTGATGCTGCAGTGGCACAGTGCCACAAACTATGCCGCCGCCCGTCTCGGGGCCGTTTTCATAGATGTGAAGAGCCCCCGCTCTACACACCCACGACCCCGATGACCCCTTTTAGTCGCCTCTTACGACAGGCAGGGGATTTATTATTTATTTATTCGTATGGCTGCACTGAATACGCTAGTACTATGCTAGTACTAGCATGTCAAAGGCAAATGTCCAGGTTTCTTAGCCAGTTGGCTGCGTCGGCCGTAAGAGTGACGAAGTCATCAGCGTCGCCGGGGTAAGCTCGCAGGCAGGGGATACCGTAGTACTATTCTTAAGCCCGTAACTACAGGGCCGAACCTAACCTTTTTTTTTTTTTTTTTTTTTTTTTTTTTTTTTTTTTTTAAGGCGGGGAAACTCCTAACGAGTACCCTGCGACCCCGGGGGGAGTCGCAGGGTTATGTGGGGTTCGCACCCACTAAAACCCCGCCGGTGTCCATCTCGGCTGTTGGCAAGGGGGTCACGGGTGATCTTTCGATCGTTATGTTCAACTCCGCGACCCCCTCCAGCACTGGCTATAAGCCTCTTCGCGGGGGGACAAGTGATAGTCCCCCCTGAGCGCGGATGGCTCTTCCTACACTTGACGGCGGAATCGGGACACCGCGTTCCGCCGTCCTTCTCGGGGCCGTTATATGACTACACGAGGCCCCCGCCTCGTGCACCCAACGACCCCGGGGTCCCCTTTTAGTCGCCTCTTACGACAGGCAGGGGATACCTCAGTCCTATTCTTCGGCCCGGTACTGCAGGGCGTGCGGCGGCGCTTCATGGCCTCGCGCCGCCGCGGCGACGAACTCGCCGTCTGGCCGGGTTCGCCGCCTCTCTTTCTCGTTCGGCCGTCTCCTTTGCGAGCATGACTGCTTCGCAGAAGGAGACGGCCGCCATCCATGCCTCTCTGCTGCCGACCATGGCTCGCACCACAGCCGGCAGGGAGAGGTCCCTCCCAATGACGGTCTGGAGGACCGCGCGTTCAGCCACCCAGGCTGGGCACACCTCTAGGGTGTGCTGGGCCGTATCTTCGGGGCAATCGCAGTGGTGGCACCCAGGGGTCTGTTCGCGTCCTAACATCGCCAGGTAGCTCCCGAAGCAGCCGTGCCCCGAGAGCACCTGGGTCAGACGGAAGCTAAGAGCCCCGTGGTGCCGGCCGAACCTAACCTAACCTAACCTAACCTAACCTAACCCAACCCAACCTAACCTAACCCAACCTAACCTAACCTAACCTAACCTAACCTAACCATGGAACACTATCTGGGGCTCCCGCGAAAACACCAGCCGTGGAAACAAGATAGCGGATTTTGTCATTCTCAATGACCTGGAAGTCTGCAACTTGGGTAACAACCCCACATACGCAGCAGTTCGCTATGGCGCTCTTAGAGAGTCCATAGTCGACCTTACTCTTTGCAGCAACTCCCCGAAAATAACAATTTCAAACTGGACTGTAGATACAAGCATTTGCCCCTCTTCTGACCATCATGCTATCACCTTTACATTATCCATAGGCAAAAGTGAGTTCACTAAAAATAAAAAACTATCAACATTCCGATACAACACCTCACAAACTCAATGGGACCGCATAGAGGAGACTTTCAACTCTGAACTACAGAAAATCTTGCCCCAAAACCCTAACATACAATCGCTTAACTCTATAGAACTAGAATTATACATACATAAACTCACCAATTCCATCCAAAAAACCTGCGACAAGGTCCTCCCTCGTGCATCCAAACAATCCCAAAAGGCGCCTTGGTGTAACTCCGACCTGGACGACCTGAAACATAAAGTAATACAAAATCACCACAAGCTGGCCAAGCTCAAATCAAGAGGACTACCTCTTGACGATATCCTTGCAGAAAGGGCTACCATCAAAAAGGAATACTCAGACGCTATATACTCCGCCTCCACGTCACATTTCAAGGAATTCTGCAACATGCAAAAATCTGACGATGTCTGGACAGTCACCAACCGCATCATAAAATCACGCCCTGTCACCCAACCACCATCTACCTTAAAACTAAGTGACGGAACATATACGAAAGACGCATATGAAACCGGACAAGCACTACTAAATAATTTCTACCCGGATGACAACTTTGATGATAGCACCGAACAAAAAGCAACCAGAGCCCTAGCAAATGAACCTATAAATACCGCAAATGACCCTCCATTCACATTAACAGAATTATCCGAAGCCAGCAGCTCAATGAACCATAAACGGTCCCCAGGGCTGGATTACCTAACCGCAGACATCTGTCAAGCGGTTATAAAATGTATCCCCAACACCATTCTGGGCATCATGAACAGATGCCTAGAACTACAATATTTCCCCGAGATTTGGAAGGTTTCTTTTGCTAAAATAATACCCAAACCCAATAAAATAGACCACACTGAATTATCAGCATTCCGACCAATAGGACTCATTAATGTGTTTGGCAAGCTCTTAGAAAAGCTTGTCACTAACCGATTGAACCATCACTTGCAAATCTCCAACAATAGCTCCTCGAACCAATTTGGCTTTAAGCCCCAAACATCTACCACACACGCAATCGCCTCAGCACTCCAAAGCATCTACTCAGCTCTCGAAAATAAGGAACACGTTATAGCCGCGTCGCTTGACATAAAGTCAGCATTTGACAACGCTTGGTGGCCGGCTATAATAAAGAGGCTCAGAGATGTTAAATGTCCGCAAAACATCTTCCACTTACTACGTAGCTACATGTCGCACAGAAAAGTCAAAATGAGTTTTGCCGACCATTCCATTGAAAAATCCACATCCAGAGGGTGCGTGCAGGGTTCTGTCTGCGGTCCCACCCTCTGGAACCTCATTCTCGATGAGTTGTTCACCGTCCCGTTGCCTGATGGCTGCCATCTTCAGGCATACGCGGATGATGTTCTTCTCATTTCTCACTCAAAAGAAATCCTTGACCTAGAACACAACACCAATGACGCACTAAATTCAATAACAGAATGGGGCAACACAGTGAAGCTTGCATTCGGCCCTCAAAAAACCCAAGTAATAGCTTTTACAAATAAATCTAACAAGTGCAAAATTCACATAAAAAACCAAACCATCCCAATAGTAAACAAAATAAAATATTTAGGTGTTATCATCGACCGAAAGCTCAAATTTATAAAGCATACTGAATACATAATTGACAAATCTAAAAAGTTATTTCAAAAACTTATCCAATTTATTAAGCCTACTTGGGGCGTACACCCAGATAACGTGAAAATTATATACAAACAGGTTATTGAACCTATAATATATTATGCTGCTAGCATATGGTCCAAAGCAGTTAACCCCCGAAATGTCGTGCGCACATACCCTGTGCGTAGGAATTTGGTACGGCAAATGTCCTACGCACACACCCTGTGCGTAGACTTTTAGGTTGGCAATACTTTTTTTTGTACGACTGATTTCGCTGTTGGTGCCCCTGACAAAAATATCCAACCAATCTGTGTATTGTAATAGACAAGTGAGAATATTTTGACCAGACTAAAGTGCAAATTACAAAGTGAAAAAAAAAAAAAAGTTGAAACCTATCCGCGCGCTCTGTCACACGCGGCCATTACGGTTTTTATTGAGTGAACTTTGACCTGTGATTCTAAGAGAAATATTTCTGTATTTTATAAACGGTAAGTGTTTATCACATGTATTATACCTCAAATTACAGGTAATTGAGTAGGCCACACGTACAGTATGTAGTTTTTAGTATTAGAGTAAAATTTATTAGTAAAAAGACGATGAGACTTTTTATGATGCAACAATTCATGCCCGTCATTGCTGCTTTGTTTTTGTTATCGTAACAGAAATTCAATCAGAATCTTATTAGAAATAGATAAGTTTGTGCTAAATTCAGTAAGAAACCGATACATTCAGTCAGTTTAGCTTGAAACACAACAATTTTCGTAAAAAAACCGTTTATGTTTTGTTTTGGTACAAAATTACGAAAATGTACAGTTGGCAAAAAAGTAAACGTAAAATGAATATATATTTTGCTATACTAACATGAAAAAATCAATGTATGGCATGAATAATACATAATTAGACTAGCTTCGTGAATTTGTATAAACCATAATATTATTTTTTATTTCTTTTGTATGGACAAATTTTTTTGTTTCGTAACGGATGTTTTTTTATATATTTATGTAGGGGACCTATACACATACTTTTTTAGTGCCTATACCTTTTTCTCTATAGTGTATAATTTTTGAGAAAACTGTAATTGTATTTTTTTGTTTTGTATGAGAAATTTTTTTGCTCATAACCTATAAACATACATTTTTATGTAGCAGTTATACTGGTTGTTTTCTTTTAAAGCACTGGTTTATCAGTCGAATATATATATATTTTTTTCTTTAGACCACCAGTACCAGCAATGCGAGCGGAGTGGGTGCAGCGGACCCTGGGAGGTTCAATGTACGTGGGGGACCCCGGGGTTTCGGTGCGCACAGCTCAGAAGCCTCAGCAATCCATCCAGTAAGTTGAAAGATTTTTATTATTTTGAATTATGTACATTATAGAAACATTTTCTTATGAAAAAGTATGAAATTCATCATCATGACAGCCGATTGACTTCTATTGTTGACAATTGTATGCCTTTATTTTCAAATTTTATATGTATTAATTTCTAATATCTTTATTTATAGCGTCGCACCTTTGGAGCAAACGGAGGAGATGGACGTGGACCAGGAAGAGGGTGACGAGCATCTGGAGCATGTTCACATATCAGTCGCTAGAAAGTGTCAAAGCTGTTCCTTATGATGAAGTACTGTTAGACTATACTACACTACAGCTGTCTACCTAGTATCTTCAGTGTTCTGTTATAAATACATGTTGATTTTTGACTTTTTTGCGTATATATATATTTTTTTTTAATAATATAAACATTGTTTACGAAATGTTTGTTTTATTTGCGACGCTTGTGTATGACGTAGGAAGATCTGATAATTAGGTTTTTTGCAAAAAAAAACTAGGGATTTTGCGAAAACCCTGATAATTTGATATAACCATCACTCCTTTTCCAATCATACTGACAAAAAGCAGTTATTTTGCAAAAAACCTAGTATAATTGAAAAATTTGATACCTTTCTTAACTCTGATTGGCTAGATTATATTGCTTACCGTGCAACTCTTATTGTGATTGGTTCTCTGTAGCGTCAAAGGTATTTTAACGAACCAATCAGAATACGAGTTAACTAGCCAGAAATAATCTAGCCACCAAATTTTTCAATTATACTAGGCTCTTTGCAAAAAAAAAACTGCTTTTTGTCAGGATGATTGAAAAAAAAGCAATGCTTATATCAAATTATCCAGGTTTTCTCAAAATCCCCTTTTTTTTTTGCAAAAAACCCAACCATCAAATCCTACTACAACATGTACACATATTTGTTACCCTGGTAAAATCGGTATTAGTTGGATTTGGTAAAAATGGTATTAGGTGGTTTTGGCATTTGTGTTCCGGTCCGGGTAGGCTGGTATCTCCCGGGATGAGGTAATTGTAAGGGTAAGTATTTTCTACAAGATATGAAGTATAACATAATAAATACACGGTCGTGCGCTTTTGTTTACCGCAAGGCTACGAAAGCATTGATAAAATAAGCCTGTAGTTAGCCACTACCACTAAAGGCTTTGTCAAACAGACGGCGCTAGAGCGCCAGCCCTACGCGGCGCCAGAGCGTCGCGCTCTTTGTATCACTACGCAACGTAAAGGAGCGTGAGTGATATAAAAGAGCGCGACTATAGCGCCGTCTAATTGACAAAGCCTTTATAAAACGTACCTACCTAACCCTCTTTCAGTCGGGTAAAAAGTAAAACACTTGCTTAGTAACATACATGTTTTATCCTTTCTTGCTATTTCATTTTTCACATGACAAGCATAGATAATATTTATGAACTGAACAAATGCTTAACTTTTTTAAATAAGGCCATAGCCGATCTATATTATGTGTATATTTATTTATTTATATTTCCGTTTTGCATCGCGGCATAATTAAAAAAGAAAATACTTAAACTTCTAATCTTTCTTATTTTTATATATACTTATACAAAAAGGCTGAGAAGAAAACAAAAACGCTTATACATACATAATTAAGTGTAAGCGTTTTTGTTTTCTTCGTGGCGTTTATAAACATATAAAAACCGTTTCTATTTTACTCGCAGCCCTGTCATATTGAATACGTACCTATTTAAAAAATATGCAAGTAATAAAAGGTTGGTTACGCAAATAATATAAAGTAGAAAAAGATGATGATAAATCCATCTATATATATAATCTATTTATTTGAATATAATGAATAAACGTAATAACATCAAATTCTCTTTACTAAAGGAGTTCCTATTTATTTGATAATCAAATTTAATATGAACCCATTACATTATACAAATAAAAAATTAATTATAATTATAAGAAATAAAAAAGGTACCATAATCCGAGCATAATCCTTACTTTGAAAAAATATTGTTTATAAAAGTAATTTATAATATATTGTATAATGATAATACAAATTCTTTTGCTAACTGTACCTGTACCGGCCGGCACGGCAGTTGTGCGACTAGCGAAGTCGATGGCCGCCATTTTTTTGGTGATCGCGTAAATAAATATTTATTGTGAAGTAAATAGGGTTTCTGTGATAATAACTAAACTAATTATAGAAACCTTACCTTGCAAGCCTACGATATATTGTTGTGTATTGTGGTATGTGGCTATAAATTTCGTGAAATCAGTGTGTGAAAATGTGACTGGCGGGAAACAAACAAAAGAAAAACGTTATTTTTGTAAAAGGAAAAATTATATTGAAGTAAACAAGTAAGTGACACGAAAATAGTTATAAGTATCGGCAAGGGAATGTATTTACCCTCATTTTAGTATATAACACATAACATATTATTATATTTACTAAGTACCAGGAACATATTTCTATGGAAAATCGGGAAAATTTGCATAGTATGACGATCATTTCGGCAGCATCCATAATCAGGTCCTCATCATTTGACGGGTTAACGTCAAATATGTCCATGATAGACTCCTATCTCTGCAACGTCTTTTTGCAATCAAAATCATCCAAGGGTTTAGAACAGTTAGCACTGCGGTATCTATATCGGTGGCTCAACTCACACCCTTACCTGCGAAGATTCTTGCTATCTCTGATATTGAAACCACAAAGACACAAAAACATTCTAGATTCTTACCCTCCGATATACCAATAGAATCTCCAACACCTGTTAAAGACCTATTACACCCAGCAAAAAGACCAAAAATATCAATATGCAACGAACCAGACACACAATTCCCTAATCCAAATCACTATTCTATTTATACCGATGGCAGCAAGCACGACGAAAAAGTCGGAGCAGCTTTCGTAGCATACTCACCATCTGGAGACTCCCAAACCAAAAAACTTAAACTACACAATTGCTGCTCGGTCTTTCAGGCTGAGCTACTGGCAATACATCATGCACTCCTTTGGATAATATCCAAACGAGCAACACCCGCCATAATTTACTCAGACAGTAAATCTAGCCTTCAAGAAATATCCAATCCAAACAGCACTACACAGTTGGTATCAAACATACACAGCCTTTATGTACAAGCCTCACAAATCAACCTAACAATAAAATTCCAATGGGTCAAAGCTCACACTGGAATTGAAGGCAACGAAGCAGCGGACGCTGCCGCAAAAACAGCCGCATTCTCCCATAAAAAACCTGATTATTTTGCAGTCCCCATATCATTCATCAAATATAAAAATAAAAACCTTTGCACAGAGGCAGCCGAAGAGCTGTTCTCTAAATCTAGCCCACACATAAAATCCCTCCTTCCCACTTATAAAATACGTTCAGAATACTTATCTACAGTTAAACCATATTTCCCGATAACACAAATGTTAACCAATCATGGTTACCATAAAAGTTATTTACACAGATTCCATATATCACCGAACGACAAATGCCCTTGTGACGGTGTCAAAACGCAGACACTCGATCACTTAATCAAAGAATGCCCTAATTTGGCCAATGTCGCCAAAATCATCTATCAACATCCCAACTTTTAAAAGACCCATATTCATTACCAGAAGTAATAACAAGGGAATCAATAACTGACTCTTTTCACGCACTGGTAATAAATATTATCAAGAACCTTAAAACTTTCAATACGCCTCAAACTACCACAGGCAACAATCAACTGCCAAACCCATAAGCAAAAGATCCACGACGGAAGCGTATACCATTAGCGCTGAACTCGTGAGATAAGAAACCAAAAGTTGAAGTGGAAACTTCAGCAAAAGTCTCCAAAAAAAAAAAAAAACCTAACCTAACCTAACCTAACCTAACCTAAGAACACGTCCTTCACCACAACACACCACTCAACAGAGTGTGACAAAACGACAGAGCTCATTTTCATCACCTCCTCTACTTATATGCAAACACCTACATACATACCACTATGTCACTCAAAACACACTCCGTCTCACGATCACGACTTCGCACTAACAAAACGATCTTGGTCTGACAACCACCGTACTACGGTACATCTCTCTTATCTCTTATCCACCCCCCCCCCCATACCAATTACATATACACTAATGTGATATTACATGCATCTGGCCACCACTTTGGGGTCATTTCCTCGCCCACACAGCTTATAGTAACCAACAACCCTAAAATGCTACATTACACCGAACCCCAGCACATCCCACAACACTGTTCTCTACCTAATCACTCCAGACGCTACACGCATAATACAGCACCACATCCCTGTGCTCAAAGCAAAATAGAGAACTCCCTCACCAAATATGTAAAAACTCATACTAAAAAACTAAGCAACAACTTACTTTAACACAAGGCACTCACGCCTGCCACGCTTCAATCAAACACTCGCATCCCACTCAATAGACCATAAAACAACTTACACCATGTAACCAACTAATAACCATCAAACTCATTACTATATAAGCATACAGTATTCTCCCACACCAATCAACATAAGATCAACCTTCAACCGCACCAGACGAATCATAAATATATAGAACAAATTAAACAAGTGCACAATTGCTGTAAAAAATACTAAATAACTAAGTCACCTGAAACCAGTAACCACCAAAGCTGATAAATAAAGAAATAGAAAAGCTAAACAAGAAAGATTACTCCGGCTCAAGACAGCTCCCCCGGCACCCTAAGAAATCTTACAAAAAACACATAAAAAAAAAAAAAACACTAAAAATACAACCCAACAACAAATCAAACCATGTGGAAGGACACCTTCAACCACAACCACTGCAACTCCTCATCATCTTCAGGATCTTTAAACAACATCGACTCAGACTTCGAGTCAATGATAATCTCTAATGGGACACCGACCGATACTGCAATACAATCATTCTGCCAAGACGTAATCCAAGCAATGTCCGCAATCCAACACCAGATCACATGTGAAATCACAGAAAGCAACCTGGAATCCATCCGGACCATGACAGAATCAATCAAAGTTGGGGCCATCAGGTTCACTGACACTTACTCAACACATCACCACCCCAATGAGCGTAACCCAGCCCTCGTCAACCAACCACCCACCACGAAATCAACCAAACCAATACCATCGGCCCTCCGACAGACAACCTGCCTCAAAGCAACACAAGAAGCTAACAACAATAAAGAATGGAAAAACAAAAGGAAACTACGAAAGAAACGCGATCATAAAAGATCCAACTCAACAATTCCTGAGAAAAAATCCAGATACAACGAATACCTAAACTACAAGTCACCCTCATCGGACACCCAATCATAAAATTAAAATCCCCGCAACATCAAAAGCCACAATTTTAAAAAACCCACTCTCCGATGCTACCTAGGTCTACTCACTGCAAACAGACAGCTAGCTGATTACATACGAAAATCCAAAAAAAAAAAAAAAAACTCTGTTATATCTCTCTAAAAATAAATAACTTAACTCTGAAATAGGGTATTATTATTGTTATTATTACTACATCCTCAAATAAACGTTATGAAAAATCCAGATCTTTACCTCCTACAGATTAAAATAATTACTTAAGTTAAAAAAAAAAACCTTCAAAACTCATATAGCATCTTAAACAAAACTCACCGTATCCACTAACTCAATATATTCCTGGGTGGATTTCAACAGATGTGTTTTCTTTGGGTAACATTTTAATATAGACATTCTTAGAAAACTAATACAATTCTCTTGAACTGCATTCACCGCGCTTTAAAAATACGTTCGGACCATCTCCCCACTTTGAATAGTTTTCAGGAAAACTGACTTGAATCCCACCAAATGATAAAGATTCACCAAAATCATATTTCTGTCCACCAAACGTTAATGGTGTACACCAAATGAAATCCTTGACACCAAAATGGGTTTTGTTCGTAAAGATGGGTAAAACAATAGCAATATAATCATCAGGCGGAACCGTCTCCTCATTGCTTAATAACTGCGTAATTAATCTATGTCACCTATATATAGGTTCTAATAATTTTAAAAAGAAACAAAGCAAATCTTAATATATTAGGGGTCGATTCTGCTTCTTATTTTAACAACAAGAAGGTGATGGACAACAGATGGATTCATATAAACCAAATCTACAAATATACATTATTATTCGTTGTAATTTCGTTCGTTGAAACTATATTAAAATCAGCTTTTACATTTATTTTAACTAAAGCATCACTATTTGACACTACTTATGTCACCGACATTCCCCTGTATATTTTAACAACCACTGAAAAACTGTTATTACCACACTTAGTACTAATCAGCACAAAGTCGAGTACGATGAGTAAAATCGACCCTTACAGTAATCACTAATAATGATTTGTCATTCTGTTCTAAACACATTTTTATTTTATTTAATTGACTTGACTAAAGTCTGCAAATAACACACAGGTGGTCCAGAAACCAATATTTAAAGAAAATAAAAATCTTTGTCTTAAATTTGCATATTATCAATATATATAAAACTCTTCCGTCACTGAATGACTGACTGACTGACTGACTGACTGACTGACTGACTGACAACGCAGAACCGAAACTACTGGGCGTAACGGACCGAAATTTTGCATGTAGGTTCCGTGGGGAGTGTAGGTGAGCACTAAAAACAGGATTACCCGAAATTCCCATGGGAACGGGAATAAACCGGGTTTTTGTGTCCGCGAAAGTCTGCGCGAGTGAAACCGCGGTGCAGCCCCTAGTCCAATATAAAATGTCACTTTGGTAGGTATTACCCCATTCTGGTGGCTCATAAAATACCACCAGACCCACCAAATCAAACACCAAATAAGAAATACGAGCGTCTTCCCTTAAATAATATTGACCTTAAAATACCAAACCAAATAATACCTTGTAGGAGAAATAAACCTTTGTAAACGCATCCTTTGAATATTAGAAACAACCACCATTCTTTTAATAAATTCAAAACCCCCACCAAAATTAGATTTAAATGTCTCCCTACCACCAAATTATATACTTGCGTGTCTGGTGGAAAAACGCTGTAAGCTACGCACATCTATCTATGACGAGCGCAAGAGCACGGCCGTTGTGTGCGGGGAGCATGAAACCCCGACCTTAATTCACAATTCGTCAAGAGATATGATGCTAAAAAACCCACAAAAATGTGACTGTGGGTCCGGACACTGCTCTTGTCAAGTGATACAACTTATTGTTACTACACAAAACATGAGCACCATCTATTTACGACATATTGACCCATTATCAATATCTACTTGCAGGCAAATATATGTCACCGGAAAATAATAAGATTCGCAAGTTTATAAATTTCCTAGGAAATTTATAAACTTTCGTAGGATTCTAAACGAGAGATAAATTGAATTATTTTACGCCCACTTTTTCGCAAATTTATAAATTTTCGGCGCGCCTTAGTAAATTTATAAACTAACGGAAATCAACCCGTAAGATTCTAAACGGATCGACCAATCACAGAAGAGCTTTTAATTTTACGCTTTTTGAAATACGGAAAATAACACACTGCTCTCTGATTGGTCGATGTTGACAGTGAAATGCTTGCGTCCATAGACTTACGTACAATCAGACTTGCCAAACAATTCGATCACACTAAGAGTATTTTTACTGGTACTAAAAACTAGGTAGGTTAATAGGTTAAGTGTTACCGCAAATTTGCGAAATTCAGTAAAAGTGCACTTACTGACTGAATCCGTTAGAGTTCGAAATAAAATGTTGTTCTCAACATTAACTAGGTAATTTGCAATATCCCTAGGTAATCTACAGAATAACGACTAAGTTAGGCTCAAACAATTTTTGACTTAGATTTCAGTTTAACACAGGTAACCCAAGCTCCGCTCGCTTCGTTCGCTACGCTGGTTAAAGATCACAAACCGAACCTAACCTAACCTACAATTTTGCCCTAGATTTGAATTTTCGGTCGGAGTTTTCTGTTTTCCGCACTTAATCGGCGAGACATCCGGTAATACGCACAATAACTAGGTAAAGTGTGGATACCCCATATTTCACATAAAATTTCGCACATTAACTGACCTAAACAGTTAATGTGCACATTGCCCGGTAAAGTGCACATTAACGTATTTCGCAATATAACGGTGACAGATTATAATACAAAAAGTAACCTTGTATTATAGGAACCTAACCTACCTACCTAGTAGGGGGTTCCCTATTTCACTCTACAAAAATAAAACATTTTGGTCATGGCTACCATAAAACTTTCGTAGCTCTGTGGTAAATTTCAATACATTATACATGGCGTTTGGTTATTGGTTACTTATTATTTTACGAGTGAGTTTAGTAAGTTTATCAATTTACGAAAATGTAGCCGTAAAATAATACAATTTATCTCTCGTTTAGAATCCTACGAAAGTTTATAAATTTCCTAGAAAAACGGTTTTTGTTATTTTCCGGTGACATATATACCAAATACTAAGAAATACTTGAGTAACTTGGTAATTTGCTAACAAAAACGGGTCGCTGACATACCACCACAATGATAAAATTAAAATAAATTATATTTAAATCATCATTCACCCCTTTTGACGAACGATGTACTTTCCTTTTAAAATTAATTAGGAGTCTGTAGAACCTTCTTACAGTACCATCTTTTTCGCACCAAATCACGATTGGGAAATTCACCCTCCTCCAAATCTACTTGTTTTCTCTATACTCTGAAATCAAACACCTAAACATTGCAATTACATAACCAAACAACCAGCCCACTTAGCCAATGATAGGTTATCGTTTCCGACTGTTCTGATGACTCTGGGAGAGTACTAGGCACTGGGTAACCGTTGTGTGGACGGGTAGTGACGCTTTTGAGTCTGATCACCCTAGCTGACTGGATTCGCATAGGGTTTGACACTTAGGAGAAATATCACGGCTAAGAGTGGCGCCGCCCGGGAGGAGGATGGATGTCTTCTGGACTGGGGCGGGTATCGCAGGTGTGGGGCGGCATTCCCCTGGATAATTCGGCCTAGTGTTTCTGGGGCGTTGTTGCGCGGCTTTTGAGTTGGGGACCGCAGGGGTAAGCTGATTGTTGCTAAAAACGGCCGCTTTTGGCAGCGATCGGTTTCTTACTGTGGTCTTTAGCCTGGAGGCCGTACGGCGGTGCCCTGGACATACTGGGCTGGGTTGCCTAGGTGAGTGCTGTCTCACACTTTTGCTGTGGTACCACCATTTCACTGCCTCTTTAGCTAGAGACGGAGGCCCAAAGACCACTCATTTCCTCTGTAATAACCCAAAGAAAGTTTCAATATACAAGGTCCCCCAGGACAATAAAACAGTTAAACTTTATTTTTATTTTATTTATTTGGCACACAAAACAAAGTACAATTAACAAAAAGTATTTTTAGGTAAACATGAGATAAAACTCTTATTTATCTAATGTAATCATCAAATCAAAAATCTTTATTCAACATAAAATACAAGATATCACTTATTGAAATCAATTAGACTACATGTAATCTTATCTCTATTGATACCTTATTTGGTAAAGTATCCTATACTGCGAGAGGCGAGGTAGTTCAGGGGGCGGGATAGTTATACATCAACACCTACCAAACAAACAATTCTAACCAAATCAAATCAAATAATCCTTTATCCGACATAGGATACAAGATGTTATCATTTACTAAGAATAAGACTACATCTAATCTAATCGCTATTAAACCGTACTTAAAACAATTTATAATAATTTCTTTTTCCTTCTCCTGAATGTAACAAATACATTACTAAAAACCGCATCAAAATTGGTCCAGCCAAACGCGAGATAATCATGGACAAACATACATACATACAAGTCAAACTGATAATCTCCTCCTTTTGAAGTCGGTCAAAAATCAAACACATGGAAATAAAAACCCTAAGTACAGAGATAGACTACTTCCATGCGCCCCTGCCTCTAAATATTTGAAGCCCCCCCCCCCGCTCCCGCCCCAACAAGACCAGCATCTCTGCCAAATCCGGACCCTCAGGAGCTGCCGCCGCCGCCGTCGTCGACGCTCCTCCGCTGCTTGACCCCGCCTCACTCTCCCTCACCCTCCTCTCCGGCGGCGCTCCATCGCCGGGCCCCGCACCTGTAGACAAACCAATAATTTTTACTCTTATTAATCAGCACACTTAGCACTGCTGAAGGAGCCCTGGGGGCAGCCCACCCTCGAAAAACCCCCCAACGCCGCGACACTGACAGAACAATCGCTAATCCACACGAACCGAAACGTGGGAACGCCCCTGCCGGATCCCATCACTGCCTCCAACACACAGGCATAAACATTAGACAATAAGGAACACATAATAGGAACCTCAACAAGTCATGATCAACAACAAATATCTCACTTCGTTTCCTCGTCCCCACCCTCCGAATCTCCCTGACCATGTACGTCGCGAACGCGTACATCTCCTCCTGACTTAACACCACTCTATCCATCTTCCCCACCACTCTCTCGGCATACGCCCCCACCCTTTCTTTAAACTCCACAAGAGAAATCTCCAATCCCTCAGCAGACAACATTCTCTCATTAGATAATTACTGCCACTGAAGGAATGCTCAACAAAAAAGCCTTATAAATCCACCACACACACACGTAACCTTGTATTTTCTTCCTAACTGAGGGTAGAATCTAATTAACGCTATCAACTCTAATATTTTGATTAAATCGAACCAAAGAACCAAGAATATCAACTTACTAAACCAACGGCGATCAGCCACCTTTAAGACCATACACACAGAATAATAAACGAACAGTTAAAACACCCCCGTGCAAATGCCCAAAAACACGAGAAATTAATTGCACGCTCGAATCTCAGCATACCCCGGCCTACCACCAGGCGCGAACACTACACATCGATGATGGAGGTTTCAATTGGCGAAAGGAACAAAACACGACTTCAGAAACAGACTTTCTTTCAGAAAAGCATTAAAAGCAGAATATACGAATACTACCTGGTCATCTTGAAAAATGTCCTTTGCGCCAGTTGAGATCTCCAACATCCACATAGTTTCAGCATGCGAGCAGTTCCACCAAAGTTTGTACATTGGCCATTTCGTCGACTCCGTGCTTGAATGTTCAGGCTCCATTTTTATCGAAAATGACTTATTTATGCAGAATTATTAACGATATAATTTAGGTCCAGAAGGTCAAGTAAAAAAGGCTTTTCCTAGAAAAAATACAAAATTTCACGTTTTAAATTTTGAAGCCCACATCATCGTAACAAAAATTCCATGCCTGCATAGCCAACCTCCACAGCATTGCCCATTTTTCCCGCATCGAAATATTAGTTGCGTGCCTGAGTGCAAACTCCAACAAACTGTTTTAAAAACTAAGAAAACTAACTGCGAGTTACGTTAAAAGCTACGGCAGGATGGCCATTCCCAATTTCAAAACAGGCAAAAACGTACTTTGGCGACATTCAAGCAATAAGTACTTTTCAATAATGTTCATTTCCGGATAGAAACTTTGAACGTACGTATACACTGCATACGTGCGTTTGGGGTTTCTGTTCGGTATTCATTGGCATCCTGTACACTATACAGGATGTTAATGAATTCACTTTGTAATAAAACAGTTGAGAATAAAGTATATAATTGTGATAACTCTGTTCGATAGTCCGTTTGTCTGTCTGTCACAATGGTCCAACAAAACAACCAAATTTTTAAGAATAATTAAGTAGGAATATTCTACCATTTCGTTATGATTATGTTATTATTATTTCTTATAAAAACAATTTATTTTTTTACCAAGTGATTCAATCAACCTATATATGCTATCAGGAGGTTGGACAAACAAGCACGCAACAATTTTTAAGTAACGCTGTGCTATCTCCATGGCAGGAGTGTTGTATTCACATGAACGAACATTTTTATTCACAGTTTTGCTTAACCCCCATTTTAAAAGCATGATAAAATACGATAAATCACAGCATCGTAAACAAATTTATTGGCAATTCCATAGATTACACTAAAAACTATAAATTTGCATTTATCATTCCTGAAACTAAACATCTCGTTTGATAAAAGTAAAACCTTCTCCTGAACTGTGTACATTGTGGAGGTTGAGCGTTCGAGCACGAAGGCGGCGATTTTTGAATGTCCCTAGTCTAGCATATTATTATATTTTATGACGATAATCAGTATCTTGCCGGCGTCAGTTTTGTATATTTTAGTATGTAGGCCACTTCTTCCTATATTCTGTTCAACTATTTTCAAAGGAAAACTATTTTAATTAATTTAAAATAAAGACTCACGCATACACAAAATCGGCAACTCTGCCTTCCAAAATAATTCTATCCAAATGTATGAAATGATTTCACATACGCGAAGTAATAACATATATAGAACCCTCCCGTTACTGGCTGACTGACTGACTGACAGACAGCGTAGAGCCGGAACTACTGGGCGTAGCGAGCTGAAATTTTGCATGCGGGTCCCTTGGGCAAATGTTCCCATGGGAACGGGAAAATACTGGATTTTAAGCTTAAGAGAAATCAGTGCGAGAAAGCCACGGAACAGCCTCTGGTAACAATAACAAATTAAAACACGATAAAATTCGAAATGTGCGCCGGAGCATCAGGTATCCCCATGAGGATTATTCACCTTCACTCATGACGCTTGGTGCCAATGGCAGCACATCCGCACTCGCACCCTTTTGATGCGACTGCGAATGATTGAAGCAAATATTAAAATGATACGAATCATTCGCGAATGCCGAAACGAATGCGAGCGTTCGGAACATCCCTATTATAACCTACCAACAGATTTACAGCCTTTTCCATGGCAATAATAACCTTCCACTGAACCACATCATCCCGTACTTCAAATGGTCTCCACCATACCACTACTACACTTCAAAATACATCGGTACCACAGAGTACCTTTGTATATAACCGAGATAGAGACGTCACTCGATTGTATGACACATAGCGCCATCTGCAGATTTGTGTAAGAAACTTTTTTAGGTACGTACGGGGTTTTCTTTTCTATATTTTCTTTAGCAATTCCTAGTAAGGGTGGATAAAGTTATTAAATCGTAAATAACTTTATCCATTCCTTTTATTGGGAATTGGCATTTCATATAGTGGATTGCAGAAAAGTTTAAAACAACCAAGTAAATATGTTCATTTTTTTATTTTTCTTAAAATAATTATAGCATTTTTTTTTTTTTTGTAAATCATCATTTTCACAATAATCACTTCGGATACCTTTTAATAATTTGTTACAATCTTTGCAATAACTGTATAAAAATAAATTAAGAGATATATCTTCACACGTATTTATTATTTGCGTTTTATGGCTTTGACAACTAATAAACCTATAATCCATGACGACTGAGAGAACTGTCCTGATATATAATTTGATATTGCTTCGGGTACAGTCTTTTCTAACAACATTTATTACTACATCTTGTATATAAGAAAAACATTTTATAAAATCTAGGGAAGGGTACGTCAAGACCCTCAATCACCCAGGGGTTCGGGCTTACCCTGGGGTGGCCGCTAGGGACAGGTATACCCTCCTGCTGCTCTTTCGAGCATCCACACGCCGCGCGAGGCCCCGTAGGGCGCCCCAGCGTGTGGAGTTGGGGATTTTTATAGAGGTTGTCTCCTCGCGGTCCGGCCAATTAAGGCAAGACCCTCGGTTCTGGAGAAGCCGCGAGACGTGACCACGACACTTCCTACCAGAGTTACGAGTTGCGGACGGGGGCGTGAGAAACGAGATGTTTCCCACGCCTGCTCGACGGCAGTGCGAGTGCACGCCGAGCCCATCCCGACTCGTCCGAAGACTCTCTCTGATGGAGCAGAGAGAGCTCGGAGAGTCTTGTCTCCGGAAATAGGGCCTCCAGAGACAACTGCCACCTCAGTTGTCAGATTGTTAGCCACCGGACGATCACACCAAACGGGAAACGAAGAGTGTGATCGTCCGCTGTTGCCCGGGGTGCACCACGTGGAGGTCAATCTGAACCGCACCCCAACCTAACCTAACCTAACCTTTTTTTTTTTTGTTAAGGCGGGGAAACTCCTAACGAGTACCCTGCAGCCCCGGGGGGAGCCGCGGGGTTATGTGGGGTTCGCACCCACTAAAACCCCGCCGGGTGTCCTTCTCGGCTGATAGCAGGAGGGTCGCGGGTAAGCCTGTGGAATTCTCCGCGACCCCCCCCAGCATTGGCTGTGTAGCCTCTTCACGGGGGGACAGGTGAAGGTAGTCCCCCTGAGCGCGGATGGCTCTTCCTACGCTCGACGGCGGAAACGGGACACCGCGTTCCGCCGTCCTTCTCGGGGCCGTTATATGACTACACGAGGCCCCCGCCTCGTGCACCCAACGACCCCGGGGTCCCCTCTTAGTCGCCTCTTACGACAGGCAGGGGATACCTCAGTCCTATTCTTCGGCCCGGTACTGCAGGGCGTGCGGCGGCGCTTCAAGGTCTCGCGCCGCCGCGGCGACGAACTCGCCGTCTGGCTGGGTTCGCCGCCTCCCTCTCGCGTTCGGCCGCCTCCTTGGCGAGCATGACTGCTTCGCAGAAGGAGACGACCGCCGCCCAGGCCTCTCTGCCGCCGACCATAGTTCGCACCACGGCCGGCAGGGAGAGGTCCTGCCCAATGGTGGCCTTGAGGGCCGCTCTTTCAGTCGCCCAGGCTGGGCACACCTCCAAGGTGTGCTGGGCCGTATCTTCAGGGCAGTCACAGTGATGGCATCGGGGGGACTGCTCGCGCCCCAGCATAGCAAGGTAGCTCCCGAAGCAACCATGCCCCGAGAGCACCTGCGTTAGCCGGAAACCTAACCTAACCTAACCTAACCTAACCTAACCTAACTCCTATAATAATATACTCAGACAGCCAATCTAGTCTACAAGAAATAACTAATCCCAACAGCACAACCCCCTTACTAACAAAAATACATTCCCAATACTTAAAAGCAACTCAAAACAACATACAAATCAATTTCAAATGGGTTAAATCCCACAGCGGCGTAATAGGAAATGAGGCAGCAGACGTTGCTGCCAAAGCTGCAGCACTGTTGCACAAAGCCCCCGACTACACAGCCATACCAATATCCTTCATAAAACTAAGCAATAAAATTCATTGCGAAAGAGCAGTAGAAGACCTCTATCTAAAAACAAGCCCACATATAAGATCTTTACTCCCAACTTACAAAAATTTGACAGATTACGTAGCAATAGTAAAACCTTACTTTGCAATTACACAACTGTTGACAAATCATGGATACCATAAGAGCTATTTCCAAAGGTTCCATATAACAACCAACGACTTGTGTCCCCTGTGATGGAGCGAGTTCGCAAACTCTCGATCATCTTATAAGGGACTGCCCAAGATTTGGCGCAATACGCCAAAATCATCTTATTAATACCCAACTAATTAATGACCCATTCTCTTTACTGGAAATTATCAAATCACAAACAGCAACAGAATCTTATCATACATTGGTGGTTCACATAATTAAAAATCTTAAAAAATTCAATGAACCACCATCTCCCATAATCAATAATCAAGTGGCACTCCCATAAATCAAAAGCTACGAGCAAAGTGTATTCCAATAGCACTGACCTCGTATTGCAAAAATCATAAGTTGGATAAAACCAACAAAGTAACAAAAAAAAAAAACCTAACCTAACCTAACCTTTTTTTTTAGCAAGGGGGTCACGGGTGATCTTTCGATCGTTATGTTCAACTCCGCGACCCCCTCCAGCATCGGCTGTGAAGCCTCTTCGCGGGGGGACAGGTGGTGATAGTCCCCCCTGAGCGCGGATGGCTCTTCCTACGCCCGACGACGGAACTGGACACCTCGTTCCGTCGTCCTTCTCGGGGCCGTTATATGACTACACGAGGCCCCCGCCTCGTGCACCCAACGACCCCGGGGTCCTGCAGCGGTGCTGCAGGGCGGATCGGGGCCTTTCGGCCCCGCCACGTCGTGAGTGATCACCGTGGTGGGACCTTTGAGGCCCCGCCCGCCCTCCTCCTCGACCGCCCCATCCGGCAGTCGAGCGGGAGCAGGGCTTGTCACTCCCCCCATGGCACCTAGAAAATTAGTGCCATGTTGGAAGTCTCAAGTCCCCGCTCCTTCCTCCTCGACCGCCAGGTGCTACTAGCAGTTCCACCTTGGCCGCAGCACCCAGCGATCGTGTGTGACAGTGCCCTAGGTAGGACACTGCCACCCTCTCCTACGGGGCATTGTGAGCGCCCCATCGGCACGCCCATTGCGGCAGCGACGGCGACATCAAGCCGACCGCAAAGCGTGCAGAAGTGACAGCCCGGCATCTACTCCCCTGCGTCTTCAGATCAGCCGGGTGGATCTGTGATCCCAACGGTCGGCGACGTAGTCATCAAGCCGACCGAGGGCAGGCCATTCCCGGCATTTACTAGCGCAGAGTTTCTCATCAGCCGAGCCATCAATCTCCACGTGGGCGCGCCATTGGGGGGCTCCCAACTCCCGCACCCATCTCGCCGCCATCTCCGCTTCTCCTTTCCTGACTTCTTCCTCCCCTCTTCTGCCTCCTCGTTCAGCAGGGCTTGTTAGTCCCCCCACGGCGCCGAGGAGTACGCCGTGCTGGAAGTCTCAAGCCCCGCTCGCCTTCTTAACTCACACTATGCTCTCTGATAGGGCAGAGAGCATGTGGAGCGCCACTCCCGCCAGATTATCAGCCACCGGACGATCACACCAAACGGGAAACGAAAAGTATGATCGTCCGCTGTTGCCCGGGGTGCACCGCGTGGAGGTTATCTGACTAGCACCCCAACCTAACCTTTTTTTTTTTTTTTTTAGGCGGGGAAACTCCTAACGAGTACCCTGCAGCCCCGGGGGGAGCCGCAGGGTTATGTGGGGTTCGCACCTACTAAAAGCCCGCTGGTGTCCTCCTCGGCTGTTAGCAAGGGGGTAACGGGTGATTTTTCGATCGTTATGTTCAACTCCGCGACCCCCTCCAGCATCGGCTGTGAAGCCTCTTCGCGGGGGGACGTAGCGGGCTGAAATTTTGCATGTAGGTTCATTAGGCAATGTAGGTGAGCACTAAGAAGGGATTTCCCGAAATTCCCACGGGAACGGAAAAAAACGGGATTTTTGTGTTTATGAGAAATCTGCGCGGGAAAAACCGCGGGGCAGCCTCTAGTATTGTATATTTACCTAACTAATACACACAGTGCAATAAGAAACAGACAGTGGACGGGTGGGTGAAGAGGGGGATATTTTATAGAGACAGGAAATGTGTTTATACAAGTTATATAAAAATTCAAAAGTTAAAAACAAAGTTTTTTTTTAATTTATTCGAGTCATATATCATGCAAAGACTTAGTCCTCAAAGTTTCCGCCACTATAAAAAAAATACCGTGTTTAACTATTACACGACTGCGACAGATGTTCAATGAAATCATCCCTCTTCATCTTAACGTTATACACTGTTAAGAGGTGCGTCATTAAATTACTTGGTTTAGTTTACATTGTTTATCATTTAACGACAATACCATTTTACGCACAATAAATTCGTATTAGAAAGTGTGTTCCTCCTTTTTAACCGACGAAAAAACAAAAAGGAGGTTCTCAATTCGTCGCGTATATACTTTTAATTTTATTTTTTTTTATGTATGATCACGCATAACTTTTTATTGTGTGGACCGATTTTAATAATTATTTTTTTAATCGACAGGGTATACCTTGAAGTTGGTCCCATAAAAATTTGGAAATAAAATTTCCACCCTAAGGGTGGGAAAATAGGGGGACTTTTTGGTCGGCGGGTCGATTTATCCACTCACAGGTTGCATTTCCGTGTTACATTATAACTTTTGATACCTAGCTAGAATATCTTTGGAAATGAAATAAACTCAGCCAAAAGACGTCCACTGCTGGACATAGGCCTCCCTCACAAATCGCCTCACCGACCGGTCGTGATCGAACCTCATCCTGTTAGTCCCTCAACCTTCACCAGATTGTGTGGCACCTTGTGGGGTGCGACCACCCTGTGAAGGGTGATTAGCTGGGGTCAAAAAAATTAGAAAAACGTATGCCGCTACGCATCACGCTTTACATAGATAATGATTTTGCTTGTGTGGTGTGGCGCAGACTTAAAATTTCTTGGTAATCCAAAATTACTGTAAGAAGTGAGTAAATTAAGGCCTAATAGAAAATGTTTCCCTATTATTTAATGCTTTTCAGTTTTTTCGGCGGTTTAATTTTTTTATAAAAAGTTTTTATTTATGAAGTCGTAATGTCTGTTAAAAAGTATAGCATTGTATTTAAGTAAGTAAACCTTTGTATTATTGCTAATGATATGGTACAGAAAATTATAAATTTCATTGAAGGGTAAGAAATATTAAAAATAAAAATACTTAAGGTGGTAACTCTCGCTATGGCGCGAAATTCAAATTTTTTCGTGTTTTTTATTTATTCTGGCGAAAGTATACATTTTTAATAAAGTTTAAATGAATTTGCGTATGTAAAAAAACATCTCCCACATTGCAATACAACGTTTTTGGAAGACAGACCTACAGATTTTGTGTCTAAGGGGTAAAAGGCCAAAAAACAAGTTCCTTGAATATACACAAAATCGGTAACTCTGTCTTTCAAAAACGATATGTCACAATGTGGGAAATAGCTTTTTGACCGACGAAAAAAAAAGGAGGAGGTACTCAATTCGAAGGTACTCAATCTAAATTAGGTACCTTAAATTTAAAGAAATAACCAAAATTCGTGCGCTGCCGCGCATCAATCTTTACGTAATTAAGGAATTTGCTTGTGTGGCGCGCCGACTTAAAATTACTTGGTATATCCTACATTACTTTAAGAACTTAGTAATTCGATTATTATTTTATGCTTTTCAGTTTTTTTTTCGGCGGTTTTATTTTTTGATAAAAAGTTTTATTACGTACGCGAATTCATTTAAACTTTATTAAAAATGAATACTTTTGCCAAAATAATTAAAAAACGTGAAAAATTTTGAATTTCGCGCCATACCGTGAGTTACCGCCTTAAGTACTACCTATATAAAAAGATCTGCCGTCCTTGCGATAACCACAGTAACTATGTTTGAGTTCCTTTCAAAAAAATGAGCTCAAAGTTTAAAATTTTGTTTTTTGGAATAACTCCTGAAATAAACAACCTAGCAATATGAATCTTTTATGAGCGTAAAGAGCTTAAAAAACATAACCTATCTATTTGCTAGAAATGGCAGAAACTGCATAAATTACGGCTTAAAACGCAAAAATGATTACGGCTTAAAACGCAAAAATGTGTTTTTGCTTAGCAATATTATTTTTTCCTAACCATAAGCGCAGTAAGACTCGTACTAACTTCACTTATTGTTAGGAAAAGTCGCTACTGTAAGCCCTTTTTAAATTTACTAATGATAAGCGCAGTAACTTCAGTGTAAAAAACTTATGTCAAAGTTTAAACATTTTTTATTTCCCTTTTCCTTTTAGTTTATTGTTTCCTGAATAGATCCTAACCTGCAACCATTATCTACAAATGAAATAAAAGTTTTAGTATTATATTATATATTATATTAGTTTTAGTAGTACATTCAAAATCTCAAGGGCAAACTTTAAAGTTGCTAATCATAAGCACAGTAAATCTCAAACTACTGCGCTTATTATTAGCATTGTCTTAATTCTTTTGTGTGCTCACTCCATAGTATTTCATCTTACTGTTGTTATCGTAAGGAATGAATAAGTTTCGAGTAGGTGTAGTCCAAATAACTAAACAGTAACTATAGTTACTAAAATAATGACTAGTAATTTATAAATTTCAGGTCGAGTTACTGCGCTTTTCGTTATTGTGCATTTTTAAAAAAACCTAGTTCCCGTAGGAATTAAGAAAAGTTTGTTCGAGAGAGTTGTAGATCTTAAATTGCTGATTCCGAATATTATGTATCTAACTCAATTTCGACCAAAACCCTAGTTACTGTGGTTATCACAAGGACGGCAGAGATCTGGGTCGGTAAGGGTGACTTGACCTGCCCAAGTCCCAGGTTCAATGCGCTCTTTAGAAAAAGCTCATTAAAGTGAGCGAGCGGCGGGGAGCCGCGGGCGCGGGGAGGGCGCGGGGAGGGTGCGAGCGGTGCGGCGACCTCGCGACCTGCCGCCTTCATTATAATAATTTGACGTGTGGAACGAGGTCATCGCTCGCACGAAATTGATTTGGCCAGATAGGGCGGGCGGCGCGAGGGCGGGCGGCGCGCGGGCGGGCGGGCGGCAGTACTGGAGGCGCGCGGCGCTGAGTGGACGCATAGCAGGACCGGTGCGCGCGAGCCACGTGCAGAGCGCGGCCGACAGGTGAGCGCTTCCAGCCGCGGGAGTGCCGGCAGCGCGCTGCAGCCCCAGCCCAGCGGCCTCGGCGCTGATGCCACGTTGGCTGCTACTTTTTTCTGATACTGTTTTTGTGGCCATTTTGAATCAGACAACATTACAGTATACGCTCATCGCTTCTCAACGTGAATACGTAAGTAAGGCGTTATGTGCTGGTTTGGTTTAGGGCTTTGTTATGTAGGTACCTGTATAATTGTACGCCTACCTACGACTTGGCCGCTATGCTTCGCGAGGTTCGATCGACTTCGACGTCACTGACCTCATTCGGAAGCTCTTGGCCTGTGGGCTACGGGTCGATTTATAAATCTAAACTTTGATTACTTGGTTCCTAACTGTATATTGCTTTAGGAGTTACCAATCAAAATATATACAGAAAACCCTTGGGGACAATACGATTTTGCTTTGATTTCCTTTTCAATTTATCATAAAGTTTTCAGTCCAAACTGTTTAAACTGTTTTATTAATAATAAGAGTTTAGGTTCCGGAAGGTTGGGGGGATAGTTGAGTGTTTTAAGCAGTTGCTAAAGAATCGCAGTTTTTACATAAAATTAAAACAAAAAAGTATGTTTAGTTGGTCCTAAATAATTCGTTTAAGTACAAATTTTAATATACAAATATCTATCATTCGTATAACAAAAGACGCCTCAATTTTTTAAAACTTGAGAACTTTTTACTCCATTTGAAATCCAAGTAAATATTTTTTACTATCATTATAGATATACTCCGTAGTTCATGGTCTCCACTCTACGAAACCAACGAAATCCGTCAACCCGTTCAGGCTCTTAGACAAAAATCTTGTCTAGATTATACAGTTTATGGTTTATGTAGTTTACGTACAGTTGCTAGCGCAGTCGGGTAATAAATGTGTAAGAAAGAACCGTGCAATGTTGCCGGCCGGCTGGGTAGTGGGTAGTGGGTACCTCTGGAGTGCACCAAGTGCAGAGGTGTACCTACAGAAAAATAACAGAATTATTACCTACTTGTTTGTGAACTTGACATAGGCAGGTATAGGTAAATATGCTTGCCTTCGGAGATATAAAGTGTAAGTCAAGGTAGTCTATTAAGTGATTATTTTTATGAACGCTGCTTCCTTTACAGTGCCGGCCGAATGATTCCTTTCAGTGTTTACTGTATTCTGTGGTAGGTGACACGGGTGACGAACGATGGAGTAGTTAGGTGGTTATAGTACCTAGTTAGAAAAGAGAACAAATAAACTCTAGATAATGTGGAAAAAATCGATTGCGGATTTATCCAATGATACATCAAAATCATCATCAATACATAGTATAAAATAAAGTCGCTTCCCGCGTCTTCCCCTATGTATGCTTATATATTTAAAACTATGCAAAGGATTTTGATTCGGTTTTGTTTTAATAGATAGAGTGATTCAAGAGGAAGGTTTGTAAGTTTAAAACATGCACAAAATACTAAAATGTTAGGCGGTATGAAGTTCGCCGGGTCGACTAGTAAACCATAAATGAAACTAATTAAATATACTTAATAGGTACTACGTTAAAAACCAAGAAAGTAAAAGTAGGTAGGTACCTAGGCAAATAGATACCTAGCCTCCACCAAGGTAGCACGTTCTTATAGAGCGTCTCCTTCTGCGTTGAGTAGATAAGATTTGTGTAAGCCAAATAAAAAGTACGATATGAATCATCTGCATCATCGCAGTGTTTATAGCGCAGCAGCTGAGAGCGGAAGAAGGCGCGCGCTCATGCTAATAATATCAATGGTGGCGCCCCCCTGCCCCCGCCCTCCCCTGCTCCTGTAAACATTGTCCGCGGCGCGAATCTCTGGCTGCTGGCGCGCGGGCGAGCGAGGGGCAAGGGGAGGCTAGAGGGGACTTCCTTTCCATCTGCAAAACACAGTAGATCGCGTGAAGACAGAAACCCATCCTACTTGTTTGTATTCCTTTTAATCTGAAGCATCGGTTTCTTTTTAGTCCTACTTAGTTCCCGCATAACGTTTAACAGGATGATGATCAGATAATTAAAATGGTGTTAGTATTAACATAAGTACATAGTAAGGTTGTAACATACCTATAGAAAAAAATATAAGTAGCTTCAGCCGGCGCACGTGTGGCGGCCGCGCGCTGCGCAGCGCAGGCAAGCTGGACGTGGTGCAGCGCCGCCTCGCGCTCGCCGCCCGAAACCCGCGCGTCATCGGTCCCACTTACTATGAACACCTTCCCACTGATTTAAAAGATTAGACCAATGACGAAACATTTTGTCGCCGACTGAAAAACCTTTTGTTGGATTATGAATTCTACAGTATTGAAGAATTCCTTAAAATAAAATTCGACTGACATATTAATTTGACATTAAATATACGCATTTGTTCATTATTATATTATTCTGTAATTATTCTTGTACCTAGTTTTGACATTGTACTCTTTCATTTATCTATTTTTATTTTTATTTCTGTTTGACATTGAATTTTACACATACTTACAATACATTAATTTGTAGTTTGTAATTACTATTATTTTATTTTATATTTTACATTTGATTTTTATTGACATTGTATTTTTACACATACATTTTGTACCCTGTTTTATATTTAATTTTTTGACATTTTATTTTTACTATTTTATATCATAATTTTTACTGACGATCACATTATACTATGACATTTTTGTAATTTTAATATTATAATCTTGAAACTGATAGTGTGAAATAAATAATCTAATCTAATCTAATCTATAAGTATGTGAGTACGAGGTACTATACGAGGAGAAACTGTCCAACTAGGTCGACCCAACTGCGAGAAATAGATCGATCGTCGAATCAAACTCGAACGTGCAGAAAAATTCGCTAGGTACATCTCCAATCAATGTGTGCTGCCTTTGCCTAGCATGCGCATTTTAATCAGAAATATTGCATTAGAGGGACACTTGGTCTTTCTTTCCGATAACAGAAGGATAAAATGGAGTTACCCATTAAATAACTAACTGACATACATTAAGCCCAAATAATAGTAAAAAGTAAGTTGCACGGGCAGGCAAAGCACATAAAGAACAATGGGCGCTTGGCTGAAAAGTTCTCGTGTGGCGACCACGCAACAGAAGACGCAGAATAGGCGGGACTGGACAGTTAGACGGTCGCACAAGAATAGAATATATACAAGCTATGCTCGTAAACTCGCAAATACAAAGCAAAGCGGTAATAGTTATTTAGCTTTGTTGTATCTAGGTTGGCCGATATCATCCAAATGATGCAGTTGCTTTCAAGTTTACTGCGTACAAATGCGTTAAAAAGAAGACATAAGGCACTTCTGCATTTGAAACTTTTCATCTGCCTCAATGTAGGCCGGTCGTGTTGTTTTAGACCAAAAGACAATAAATGGTGTTTGGGAATGAACCGATATCATCTGCATAGAACTGTTAACCACTACCAGTGTTTGGTCCTTCGAGCCGGATATACGTAATGTATAGAAGGCCGGTCATTATGGCCATCTGTGAGATGATGATGTAACGTTTGTTTTCAGAAGTGCAGAGTGCGGTGGCGGGGAGCGGCTGCGCGGGCGGCGGCGGCGGCTGCGGGGGCGGGGCAGGCGGCGGGGGCCGCGGCGGCGCGCTGGAGGCTCTGCGCCGGCACTCGCGGCAGATCGCCGCGCGCCGCGCCCGCCGCGTGCAGGTGACTACCATTATTAGTCCACCAGCAACATCAACACCAAACATACGACCAACAGAAACACAAGACTTTTTAAATATTTGCCAGCATAATCGTTTATAATGTAATTCATGGGCTGAAAATATTTAAAAATATTGCGTGGTCATAAATATAATTGTCTAAAATTATTGATTAAAAGAGTAGCTCGATGATCTCGAGGAAATTTGTATGTATAAAACAAACATTTAAAGTCATTGAACTCTCCGGTCGTCGCCCTGCGGCCGGTGACCCCCTGACACCGTAACATAAATTGCATAAGTAGTGTCTAATCTAGTTTTAACATTCGTTGAACTGAGGGTAGAATGTTGGTTTTGTAAGACGCTGCTTTTATAATTTTCCGTGCATACGATCAGTCGCAAATATACAGTCTGGAGAACGCCCGTGTTTTCTTTGACGTCACCTGTCCGACCTTATCTTGTTAGCCAAGTAGTTAACTACATATTTTTTATAACATAACATAATCTCACGCCTTTTATTCCCCGAAGGGTTAGGCAGAGGTACCAGCTCAATATATCAGCTCAGCTCATATTATTTATTTATGTATATTTTTGAGTTTATGTACTGGTATTTTATGTTATAGTTAGGTGACTTTATTATAATTATGGTTGGCTGCAGCCTGTTGTTTTTTATTTAATAAAACCAAACGTGATGGATTGTTGGTTGATAGCTTATTATAATGAAACTTGTGTTGGTTTCAGTTCACGGAGCGGGCGCGGGACGAGCAGGACGATGAAGATGCTGCCGGTCACTCCGGTCACTCGGGTCACTCCGGTAAGTACACCCGCGCATGAGAACTGAACTGTTTTCAATGACAAGGTAGTTGACAAAAATTTACAAACTGTACCAACCTATTGTTTTTCCAGAGAGCGGCGGGTCGGACATGTCCGGCGGCAGCGGGGGCGAGGAGGGCGAGGAGCGGGACGGGGCGGGTGCGGGCAAGGGCGCGGGCCAGGGGGCGGGGGCGGGCGACGCGCGGAGACCCTCCACGTGCCGCGTCGAGCTGGGCGCGCTGCTGGCGCCCGAGCCGCGCCCCACCGACAACAAAGTTAAGGTGCTCCCTCACTTTTTGCTACGTATCTGTCCGTCAGTCCTTCCGTCCGTCCATCTGACCAAGGCACTTTTCTTTGAAGTATCATAACTAATCTATATGAAATGTTGGCATTATTTTATCTAAAAAGATGGTTGCATGCTCTGATGGAAAGCGACAGGTAGCACGGTAAGATCGATTAGCTTAACCAAAAAAATACTTTACATATAAATAAATAATGTACGATATCTCCAGAGGCACAGCATCCATGGCATGACGGAGGAGGAGAACGTGGTGCGGCCGCACCAGGAGATGGCCTCGCTGAGCCTCGAGGAGAAGAAGTACCTGCTGGGCGTGGAGCGCGGCGACGTGGCGGGCACGCGGCGCGTGCTGCAGCGCGCGTGGGCGGGCGGCGGCGGGGGCGGCGCGGGCGGCGGCGGGGGCGGGGTCAACGTCGACTGCGTGGACCCGCTCGGCCGCAGCGCGCTGCTGATGGCCATCGACAACGAGAACCTCGAGATGGTGGAGCTGCTGCTGGAGTTCGGCGTGGAGACGCGCGACGCGCTGCTGCACGCCATCTCCGAGGAGTTCGTCGAGGCCGTGGAGGCGCTGCTCGACCACGAGGAGCGCACGCACCGCCCCGGCGAGCTACACGTTAGTTCACTCTCACCTCACACCTTAGACACGCACCTAAATAATGCCATCAAAAGAACTAAATTAGCCACTCATTTATTTATTGTCTATTTTATAATTTTATTGCCAAACTAGCTGTCCCGGCTTACTTCGTTACGCCATAGAATATAACATACTACAAAAGACTTGGCTCTATAGACTATGTTCTTTTGACTGCCCAGAATAAAAAACAAACAACAACAACAAACCACCTATCAAAATATGTAAACAAAGGAAAAAAGATTGCTCCTTGGATTACATTATTTGAGTTAAGGCAAGGATCCCTAATTTTTTTGAAAATCTAATATAGCCTATGACACGGGGTTAGTGTAGCTTCCTACCAGTGAAAGATTTTTTCTAATCGGTTCAGTATTTCCGGAGCCTATTCGTTACAAACAAACAAACAAGCAAACAAACTTTCCTCTTTATAATATTGGTATAGATAGGTTTATACTTATTACTTACTTACAAACAAATTATTTTTTTCAAATACCGTATATTGTTTGTTAGAGTTGGGAGGCGCTGCCACCGGAGACGGCTACGTTCACGGCAGACATCACGCCGCTGATCCTGGCGGCGCACCGCGACAGCTACGAGATCATCAAGTTGCTGCTGGACCGCGGCGCCGCGCTGCCCGTGCCGCACGACGTGCGCTGCGGCTGCGACGAGTGCGTGCGCTCGCGCCGGGAGGACTCGCTGCGGCACTCGCGCTCGCGCATCAACGCGTACCGCGCGCTCGCCTCGCCCTCACTGATTGCGCTCTCCTCCAAGGACCCCATCCTGACCGCGTTCGAACTGTCGTGGGAACTGCGGCGGCTGTCGACGCTCGAGCACGAGTTTAAGACTGAGTATCAGGAGCTGCGAGCGCAGTGCCAGGAGTTCGCGACCGCACTGCTCGACCACACGCGCTCCTCGCTCGAGCTGCAGGTGCTGCTGAACCACGAGACCGGCGCGCCACAGGCTCCGCCACCCGAACCCGGCTCACCCGAGCGCATGCGTCTGTCACGCCTCAAGCTCGCCATCAAGCTCAGACAGAAAAAGGTATTGACACTTAAATTAACATTATTTATAACATTACTTAATAGTTACGTAATATGGACACCTCGCTTTATTTATTCAGGCCAGGGATCGGGGCTTAAAACTGCAGGATTAATGTCGTAAATATAATATGAAATCCCCAGTTCGTGGCGCACCCGAACGTGCAGCAGCTGCTGGCGTCTATCTGGTACGAGAGCGTGCCGGGCTTCCGGCGCAAGAACATGCTGCTGCAGGCGGCGGAGATGGTGCGCATCGGCGCCATGTTCCCGCTGTACGCGCTGGCCTACGTGGCCGCGCCGCACTCCGCCGCCGGCCGCACGCTGCGCAAGCCCTTCATCAAGTTCCTCTGCCACTCTGCTAGCTACTTCATGTTCCTGTGTGAGTACCTGCCTATCTACCGACCTACTTATGAATAGCGCTCTCTCCGCAGGTACGTTGTCTACCAACTACCCCTGACTTAACTGGGTAAGGGATCTGTACTAATTGTGTTTCATATGAGGCTCCATACTAAACCGCGAAAAAGCTAAGTCAGAGGATTAATAACATTGCACTCTCTTATAGTCCTGCTGATCCTGGCGTCACAGCGCATCGAAACGGCGGCGCCGGGGCTGCTGTGGGGCGGTGCGGTGCAGCCGGCGCCGCCTCGCTCTCGCCGCGGCTCGCCGCCTTCTCTTGTTGAGTGGATGATCCTGGCCTGGGTCAGCGGTGAGTATACTCACCTCACCTTGCATACCCGCCATACTCACTATATAAGTTAAGCTTCAATGGGGGCTCTATTTTGCAGGTCTCATTTGGAGCGAGGTGAAGCAGCTGTGGGACATGGGGCTGAGGGAATATGTGCACGACATGTGGAATGTGATTGACTTCGTGACCAACTCGTTATACGTGGCGACGGTGGCGCTGCGCGTCGTGTCCCACTTTCAAGTGCGCCGCGAGATGGCCCTGGGCCTGCAGTGGAACCAGCCGCGTGAGAAGTGGGACGCCTGGGACCCCATGCTGCTCTCTGAGGGCTTGTTTTCGGCCGCCAACATATTCAGCAGCCTCAAGCTGGTCTACATCTTCAGCGTGAACCCGCACCTGGGCCCGCTGCAGGTGTCGCTGAGCCGCATGGTGCTCGACATTCTCAAGTTCTTCGTGCTCGACATCCTCGTGATATTTGCATTCTCCTGCGGTAAGGTCTTGCACTCACCTCGCCCAATCAGCTACTTTGCCTCCAGCCAGCAAGCATTTGATTAGTATAGTGACGTGTAATAACTCCGACAGGGCTAAACCAGCTGCTGTGGTACTACGCGGACATGGAGAAGAAGCGGTGCACGACGGGCGTGGGCGGCGCGGGCGGCGCGCCGCTGCCCGCCAACGGCACGCTGCCGGATCCCGACGCCTGCATCGTGTGGCGCCGCTTTGCCAAGTACACTAACTTCCTACTAGTGGTGCAGTCTGCCCTACCTGCGCGTTGTGGCCTGCAGAGCTCGCAAGTCGCAAGGCTTACTCTAAAACACTGCTTAAAATGCATCATCTATGTTCAGAAACTAGGCATTTTTGACTTGCCTAAAACTGATCTATTTAAATTACTCGAATCGGTATTGTATTGTAGGAGTACATTTAAATTGTAGAATTCCATCGATTTTTGTGTGTCTGCTTACCTTGACTGTGTGTATGTAGTAAGATACTGGTTTGTCTCGCAGCCTTTTCGAAACGATGCAGACGCTGTTTTGGGCAGTGTTCGGGCTGGTAGACCTGGACTCGTTTGAGCTGGATGGCATCAAGATCTTCACGCGCTTCTGGGGCATGCTCATGTTCGGCTCCTACTCCATCATCAACGCCATCGTGCTGCTCAACCTGCTCATCGCCATGATGAATCACTCCTACCAGCTGATTTCGGTGAGTGCCTCGAATTTCCCCCGTCCGCAACCCGCACACACAGCTCAAGCACGTTCTACACTCATGCGCGAACATACGCCGAGTACATGTAAGGCGTGAATGGCATCCACACTCGCGTTCCGCGGCTTTCGCGGGCGTTCGGGGAGTTTTAGCGCCGCGGGTGTAGCGCGCTTAAGAACGGGCTTAAGAGCGGGCATTACCTCTCACCTCGCCCGCAGGAACGCGCCGACGTGGAGTGGAAGTTCGCGCGCAGCAAGCTGTGGATCAGCTACTTCGAGGAGGGCGGCACGGCGCCGCCGCCCTTCAACGTGGTGCCCTCGCCCAAGTCGCTGCTGTACGCGTGGCGCTGGCTGCAGCGCCGCCTGTGCCGCCACGCGCGCGCCAAGCGAGAGCACATGCGGACTATACGGGTCACTTTATTTTCACTATTATATCACTCAATATTAATTCACAGAATATAAGATATTATTTTAAATTATAAAGCCTATGAGCCTTCTCGTGTCTAGCATATACCAAAATATAAAACTGCAAAGTTTCCTCACAAACTTTCGCATTATTGTAATACTAACGAGCGCCCCGCGGCTTCGCAATTTCCCTTCAAACCGTAGAATCTCAAGTTGCTGTGTGTAAGACGTTCTTTATTAGCCTCTAGATCCGGGAAACCGAGACATACAGAAAAACATTCAGACAAATTTACTTACGTATTTATAACATTAGTATGGACTGACTACTAATGTACCTTTTTGCAACGCTTGAAAAGAGGACTTTTTGGTTACTGCTCTCTAGTCCTAAAGTTCCTCTTTATTCACTACCGGTATATTGTCCCCTGGACAATTAAGATGCATAATTGTATTATTATTGTAACAAAAATAAATGATTAAAATGAAGTGGATTTTACCTGCTACCAGAATTTTCTTGTCGTCAATACATAGTATAAAATAAAGTCGCTTCCCGCGTCTGTCCATAAGTATGCTTAATTCTTTAAAACTAAGCAACGGATTTGATGTTTTTTTTAATAGATAGAGTAATATTCAAGAGGAAGGTTTATAAATATAATACATGCACAAAACAGCAAAAGGTTAGGCGGTACGAAGTTCGCCGGTTCGACTAGTATAGAATAAAAATCAGAATATACAACTTGGAGGTAAGTTATTCTGCTTCGGATGAGGTTACAATCACTCATACATAATAATCACTTTATGTTATACTAGTCGACCCGGCGAACTTCGTACCGCCTAACCTATTACTATATTGTGCATCTATCATACTTACAAACCTTCCTCTTGAATCACTGTATCTATTAAAAAAGACCGCATCAAATTCCGTTGCATAGATTTAAAGATATAAGCATACATAGGGACAGCGTCATATAGGCGGCTCAATAGGCAGATCTCGAAGGCCTTGCGACACGATATCCGTGTCTTTAATACTGCGCGTATTAAGGATACGATAGAGCGAAATAAAGGCTCCAAAGTGTTCGCAAGAGATATGTCTGTTGGGCAAAGCCAAATGACCAAGCTGAAGAGGGATGACGGCAGTATAGCGTCGACGAAAGCGGAAATTTTGAGGGAAATCGAGAAGTTCTACGGACAGCTATACGATTCGGTCACTAAGCCTGTTACTAGTGCGGCTAACGACCCTAGAGCCAAACTAACCCGACACTATACCGAAGATATCCCGGACATCAGCCTGTACGAGATAAGGATGGCCCTGAAACTGCTTAAAAACAACAAGGCACCGGGTGAGGATGGAATCCCGTCAGAGCTTCTGAAAGCGGGTGGAACACCGGTACTCAAAGTCCTTCAGAGGCTCTTTAATTCTGTCCTACTCGAAGGGACCACGCCTGAAGCATGGAACAGAAGTGAGGTGGTGCTTTTCTTTAAGAAGGGCGATAAAACCCTTTTGAAGAATTATAGGCCCATCTCGCTTTTGAGCCATGTTTATAAGCTGTTTTCCAGGATCATCGCCAATCGTCTCGAACGAAGGTTTTGTGAGCATTTTGCCTTCCTGCCTATTTGTAAAATAAAAATAAATATATCCTACAAAGCTAACCCTACTTCAATACGAAACTTTAATCTTTGGCCTTGTCGTGATCGTCTATCTGACTAATGGTTAGGACCCTCCATACGTTGTGTTTTAAATCAAATAATTTACAGTGCTAAAGCTCCTCCGAAAATTAAAGAATAATGAAAATAACCTTGGACTTATAAAATTTCGAGCCAATGAGCTGTACGCTGACAAATAAATTCTTAAAAAAAATGCGCGCTAAACACGCGCGCTAGCTTGACCTCGTCAAGCGACTACCTAGGTATCCTAAACAGACGTTCCCTAATACATTACTGCAATCGTCCTTCTAAAGAATGATTTAAAAGATTGAAAACCCTACTGTTGTTCCTAGAAGAGGAACCGCGGTCAAGTGTATTATTACGGAAGGTAAATTTTGGTTGAAGTGTGTGACAACTAGCCCCGGGTAGGACAGTTCCTTCGCCATGCCCCGTCCGACTAGGTTTTGTGTAACCTTATGTTTGTGTGAAGAAAGTCGACTTTTGATGACCATCGATTCATGTGATAAGGGCTTAAGCCAGATTAATACAAAGATAGTCATGAAGTTATGTGCAAGATTCTCAAAACGAGAGCTACGGTGTAATAACCCTGTTGCCAATCCGTTGGTCTTGTACCAGCACTTTTCTTGGTTAGAACTTACTTAGGAATGTATGTCTTGTGGTTTCAACTATCACTCCCACCATGATAGCACATCTCCTGAAGTACCGTAGATCGTTAGGCAAAGCAATGCACTTAAAAACCAAACATTAGCAATTTCTTTAGATCAAATCACAGCTCCTCTGATGTTCATCCCCTAACACAGGACGATCGCTTCTTTACGCAAACGAACCTAAAGCCGCATATTATCAAAATGTTAGAAAAGAGGCCTCGCCCCTGGATTCGTTTATCGCGAAGTTAGTTTTTACGGTTTAGTGTATATCGTGTGAATATATATAATTTAATATAAGTTTGTATAAAAACAGACCCTCCCTTGTTACATTCATTCTGCCTCATACAGATTCTTTCTGTCTCACATACATTCTTCAAGTCCTATCAGCTGATAATGGTTGTGGTGTTAGTTTAGTGTAATAGAATTATCACGAATCTTTAGAATACGTCATCCAACGAGTAACAAACAAAGTAAGCAGTCAAGCTTCGACAGGATATTTTATATTTGGTTAGAACGATTCGGGCCTTATTTACTCAACAGGTATTTCTTATTAATCAACTAATCGTACACCGTAGTGCATCGTCAAGTTTGATTAAGTTGTTCATTTGATCTCCATGCCACCGATCATGGGACCTTGTCTAGAACTCTTGGTTCTTTATATTCTCATCATTCTACTATCTCGTGCATCGTAATGCATTGTCAAGTTTGATGTGAGGTTTTAGTTTGCTCGTCTGATCTTCATGCCAACAATCATGAAGTCTTGTCTAGAACACTTGATCCTTTACTTATATCCTTTGTCTTAGCAATTCCGCATCACATATGTAAGCCACCACGCATTGATATCGGCAAACTTAAGATTATTAAGTGTGATAATAGAGGATTAGACTTTCCCACAACAAGCATCCATTTCGCACAATCTACGATTTACAATAATTGATTAACATCGTAAAAGGCAATCAAGACACAAGAGTAGTAATCGTGCAATCCTTCGTTCGAGGTTAGTACACTAAATAGACTGCAGCGACTAGATCTCAGAGAATATGATTACTCAAACAAGTAATCTTTCAAATCAAAATAATCACCGCTATCCAATTTTGTGACCAGTGTAAAGTGTTCGGTTATGTATTTATCTATACATTCCCCATCTAACTACTTTGTTGAAGCGAGTACCGAGGCCGGCCGCAGCACTCCCTCGCATCGTCCGAAGGTGCGAGTACATATATATAGCTGTATTTATGTCAAATCAAAGGAAAACAAAACACAATCTCCGCGCGCTCGCCGAGACGCGGTAGCCGTTTCTAGGGATCTGTCGTCGAATCCATCTAAAAGTATAAAATATATAATTTTTAAATTTAATAAAGCTAAAAACTGTACGATATAGGAAGGATCGTTACAGTTTGATGACTTCCAGCCTCCCGAACAAGCCGGCTTCCGAAAAGGCTTTAGTACCATAGACCACATACATACGCTGCGGCAAGTTATACAGAAGACCGAAGAGTATAACTTGCCGCTATGTCTAGCGTTTGTGGACTATGAGAAGGCCTTTGATTCGGTCGAAACATGGGCGGTGCTAGAGTCCCTCCAACGATGCCGGATTGACTATCGGTACATCGAAGTGCTGAAGTGTTTGTATAGCAACGCCACCATGTCTGTCCGAGTACAGGAACAGAATTCGAAGGCTATTCCCTTGAACAGAGGCGTGAGACAGGGAGATGTTATATCTCCGAAACTGTTCACCGCCACTTTAGAAGACGCCTTCAAACTTCTAGAATGGAAAGGGCAGGGCATCAATATTAACGGCGAATACATCACTCACCTTCGGTTTGCCGACGACATCGTAGTCATGGCAAGGTCGATGGAGGAACTCAGCACGATGCTCGAAGGCCTCAACCGAGTCTCCCAACAGGTGGGCCTTAAAATGAACATGGACAAGACGAAGGTCATGTCTAATGTCCATGTTCTGCCTAACCCAGTTATGGTTGGGAACTCGGTTCTCGAAGTTGTCGACGAGTACGTATACCTAGGACAAACCATCCAGTTAGGTAGGTCCAACTTCGAGAAGGAGGTCAATCGCCGAATCCAGCTCGGATGGGCCGCGTTCGGGAAACTACGCAACGTCTTCTCGTCCAATATTCCTCAGTGCCTGAAGACGAAGGTATTTAACCAATGTGTGCTGCCAGTGATGACATACGGTTCTGAAACGTGGTGCTTCACTATAGGGCTTATGAACAGGCTCCGAGTAGCTCAACGAGCCATGGAGCGGGCTATGCTCGGGATTTCTCTGCGGGATCGAATCAGAAATGAGGACATACGCAGAGAAACCAGGGTCACCGACATAGCCAAGCGGATAAGCTCGTTGAAGTGGCAATGGGCAGGTCATATAGCCCGCAGAACAGATGGCCGCTGGGGCCGAAAAGTTCTCGAGTGGAGACCACGGATCGGCAAGCGCAGCGTAGGACGTCCACCGACCAGATGGACGGATGATCTGCGCAAGGCTGCGGGTCCACGCTGGATGCAGGCCACCTGCGATCGGTACAGATGGAGAGCCTTGAGGGAGGCCTATGTCCAGCAGTGGACGTCTTACGGCTGAAATGATGTGGGACAGACGCGGGAAGCGACTTTGTTTTATACTATGTATTGATAATATTGATGTACAATTGCCGACACTTACACCATCTAATGTTATTTCACACGAACTATAAAACATATAACTGCAACAAGGTAAGTATAAAACACCGTTATACAAACTCATCTTACTTTAGATGATAGCACTTCTTCAATTTAACTAAACACATTATTCTACAACACTTATTAATGTACGCCTAAACAACTATTACTTACTTATCTGTCTGCCTGCACAAGACAGTCATAAAGGAAGCATTACTTCAATCAATATTTGTGTTCCAGAGGAAAGCCAAGCAGGCCAACGAGAGAGATTTCCGATATCAGGTAATTAAATAATTCAAATTTTATGATTAGTTAGAATACACCTAAGTAGATACCGGTCTTCTGCAGAGGACCCTCTTATCGTAACTTTCTCAGAAAAATACTGCAATGGGCAGATGACGGACGGACGGACAAACGGACTTAGCGAATAAACGAACACTTCTATAAGGTTCATTGTTTGGCAAAAAACTAAGGATTTTGATATCCAATGAATATTTATGATCCAGGGCATAATGCGCAACCTGGTGCGGCGCTACGTGACGGTGCAGGCAGCGGCGCGCCGAGTGCGGCGGCGTGACCGAGGACGACGTCACGAGATCAAGCAGGACGTGAGCGCCTTCCGCTGCGAGCTGGTCGAGATCCTGCGCAACTCCGGCATGAACACGTCCACGGCCAACGCGGGGCGGCTCCGGCGGCGGCGGCGGCAAGAAGAACCGCCAGAAGGAGCGCCGCCTCATGAAGGGCTTCAACATCGCCGCCGGCGCCGCGCCGCTGCCGCCCGTCGACGAGCTGCTGGCCTCGCTGCACCGCGGCCA
>CATOPS010000033.1:0-38545 GCA_951802225.1 Euspilapteryx auroguttella | reverse complement strand
AAAGAGATTTTTGTATTGAGCTTTTTTAAAATATAATAGAATTTATAAAAAGAATGTAAAAATTTTCAAGACAGGTTGTACATTTTTAAGATTGATAAAGAAAGAAAAAATGCAATAAATTGCTTAAAATAATAATGATGCTTTATTTGCTCCTAATTATGCCTTATAAACATAATGAATGATGCACGCACCAAAACAACTAACATAGATTACGTAAATTTAAAAAAAAAAATGCTTTGTAAGCTGCAGAGCGAGCGCATGGAGCGTTCAATTTTACTTTGGCCACCTCTTGGTCACTATTATTGTTACTCCAAGCAACTACCGTCTTGCCATAAATATATCTTACTAAAAATAGTAATTAATTAAGAAAAGAGAATTAAATAACTAAACTGTTATAAAAGATAGCTGAGAAAATACATTAAATTAATTATTAGAAGGTAAATGAATAGTGCTGAACAGATTAGAACCCAAACATCCCACTGACCAAAACACTAGACTTTGAGAGATATTAAATAGCCCGCCTGGGCTGACGCACAGGCAGCCTTAAGGTCCCCTAGGCCTACTAACCTAAGCAACCTCTATGAAGCGTAGGCTAGTGACTTAACAAGAAGGCCTAAACTAACCTCCACTATGATGGATAGAATAAGTAGAAAGGTTTTTAGACCTCATAATTTTTTTGCGAGAAGAAATGCTCATAAATTACTCACCCACCAACGGGAAAGATATAATACCTAAACCGTAACTAAGTAGAGAGTTACATAATATAAAAAAAGTAAAGTAAAATTAAAATTAAGGAAAAATAAGCCAACCTTACTTTAATAAAATGTACATTCGAAATTCTAAATTGCCCCATTTCTGACAAATTCTGTTCCCAAACTCCACTGCCTGTTCATCTGGACTGCCTAGGAATCCGCAAAAATTCAAAAACAAATAAAAATTTTTGAAACCTAACCTATTTTTTTTTATACGTAACCTAAATTTTCTTTTTAACCTAACGTAACTTCTACCCGGACCTAAACTTTTGTTTTCTGTCTACCAAGGTTTAGGTTGGGTTAGGTTAGGTATAATCTACGCCCTGCAGTACCGGGCCAAAGAATAGGACTGAGGTATCCCCTGCCTGTCGTAAAAGGCGACTAAGAGGGGACCCCGGGGTCGTGGGTGTACGAGGCGGGGGCCTCGTGCATTCATTCAACGGCCCCGAGAAGGACGGCGGAACGCGGGTGTCCCGTTTCCGTCGTCGAGCGTTGGGCGAGCTATCCACGCTCCGAGGGGGCGACCACAACGTCCCCCCGAGAAGAGGCTCTACAGCCGATGCTGGGGGGGCCCGCGGAGAACTCCTAAATTCTGGCTTTCCCGCGACCCTCCTGCTATCAGCCGAGAAGGACACCGGCGGGGTTTTAGTGGGTGCGAACCCCACATAACCCTGCGGCTCCCCCCGGGGCTGCAGGGTACTCGTTAGGAGTTTCCACGCCTTAAAAAAAAAAAAAATGGTTAGGTATAATCTATTGATTTATTTAAGATTTTTAGGCATAGCAGTTAAAGTATTCCCACACCGTATCTATCATAGATTTACAACTGAAAGTTTTTCGCCATTTTCTCGAAACCGCGATTTGGCGATTACTGTGTTCTTCGTTAGGACGGCAGACCTGTCCCCCCGTGAAGACGCTACACAGCCAAGGTTTCGCGGAGAATTCCTAAGTTCTGGCTTTCCCGCGATCCTCCTGCTATCAGTCAAGAAAGACACCGGCGGGGTTTTAGTGGGTGCGAACCCGGGGCTGCAGGGTACTCGTTAGGAGTTTCCCCGCCAAAAAAAAAAAGGTTAGGTTAGGTTAGGTTACGCCCTGCAGTACCGGGCCGAAGAAAAGGACTGAGGTATCCCCTGCCTGTCGTAAGAGGCGACTAAGATGGGACCCCGGGGTCGTTGGGTGCACGAGGCGGGGGCCTCGTGTAGTCATATAACGGCCCCGAGAAGGACGGCGGAACGCGGTGTCCCGTTTCCGCCGTCGAGCGTAGGAAGAGCCATCCGCGCTCAGGGGGGACTACCTTCACCTGTCCCCCCGTGAAGAGGCTACACAGCCAATGCTGGGAGGGGTCGCGGAGAATTCCACAGGCTTACCCGCGACCCTCCTGCTATCAGCCGAGAAGGACGACGGCGGGGTTTTAGTGGGTGCGAACCCCACATAACTCGTAAGGAGTTTAACCGCCATAAAAAAAAAAAGGTTAGGTTAGGGTAGGTTAGGTTAGGTTAGGGTAGGTTAGGTTAGGTTAGGTTAGGTTAGGTTAGGTTAGGTTAGGTTAGGTTAGGTTAGGTTAGGTTAGGTTAGGTTAGGTTAGGTTAGGTTAGGTTAGGTTAGGTTTTTTTTTTTTTTTAGTTTTACTTCGGAGGGAAAATCCTCATAGGACAACAACAGCACTTCCCTCGAGATCTGCTCCAAGGAAGCGCTGTTGCAGTGCCGAGACTTTTACCGGCTAAAAACCCTCCGAACTGTTAGTACTGCTAATATTTATTTTTTAGCATCCTTAATTCTATGTTTTTATTCTTGTTTTCTTAATTTTACTCTTTTTGCTACAGGTGAAATGCATAATTTCATGCTTATCATATTATTAAATAAACTTCATCTGCAGCTTACATTATAATCAGTTTCAATCATACAAATATTTTAATTATTATATTTAAATTTATTGATACTTATAATAATATTATTACATAAAATAACATTATCAAATAAAACAAGATAAATAAAATAGAATTGACCAAATAAAACTTAATCTAATTTGTATTTATGTGTTTCATTCTATTCCTCAAAGCTTCTATTAAATTTCTTAAATTATTTATCTCTTCAAATTTGTTTCTATTTTTATTATTACTATTTTTTTTTTCTTTTCTTATTTACGAATTAGTTAATTATATGAAAGACACAGAATGAAATAAATATTATATGTATATATACATAAATCAGATGTATGTTTTTTTTTTTTTTTTTTTATTTTTTTATTATTTTGTTTTGTATTTTTTTTTTTTTTATTATTATTACATATATACATTTACAAAACTCTATATCTTATCTAATTTTATTTACATAATTTAAACTATAACTTATTGTTATTAGATATATTTTATCCACTATTGTCCACTAATTTAACTAGAGTTCCTCCATTTTCACGATTACACTGTTTTACCATTTTTAATGCATACCGAAGGAAAATCTCTCGCGTTCTACTCTCCATCATCCATCTAACAAAGTTTTCACTCGATACCTCTTCTCCGATTTCCATTTGTAGGTCATACCTGAGGAGTCCAAACCTCGGGCATTCGGATATGATATGCTCTACATTTTCGTCGCTTGAGTCGTCACATAAGCAAAATGGAGAGTCCTTTAATTTGAACCTATAGAGATAGGCTCCGAATCCACCGTGTCCAGTTAATAGTTGCGCTATAAAGTTACTCGTTCGGAGCTCTCTCATCACTTTATAAGCCGCAGTTACTTCAGGAAAAAACTTTTTTGTAATCTGTATTACTAATATATTCGTATCATTTATAGATTCAAAAATAGACTAAGCAAAAATGTCGCTAAATGCATTATTTCTATACTTTTGAATACCTAAAATAACGTTAAGTGACATTGCTTAACTGTAAAGTCGTTAAAGGACGACAACTTTTTTTGTCGTTAGAATTTATTATCAAAATACTACACTTAAATGCCGTTATCTGTAAATCATTATCTATAATGTAGTTAAAGTACAATAAAGATTTTCTTGTCAAGTAAAATTTGACATCGTGTAATGAGATTTCTACACTATAAGGTCGTTAACTGAAATTGTTAGACTTAGATGTAGTCATGGTCACTTAACGGATTTATAGCGATTTTTTTGTTAACACTTTAAGTATGTTTTATGAAACGTTAAAAGCCAATAACGGCAATCAAAAAGTTTTTTTTAATTTAAATATTCCAAATGTTAGACTAAAGTGCGGCTAAATTATTTTTTTACGCTATAATGCCGTTATCTGAATTTCCTTTGGGTGAGTGGGGTAATTGACGTAGTGAACCAAGTTCAACGCAAGCGCTCCCAGGAACAGACGAAATAAGGATACTACTTCCCGGGCAGGGTAAATACGTGTTCCAGCTGCCCATACCTATGTAAAGCACTCACATTTTTGTTTTAATAACATAATCACGAATAAGTCGCATCGCATTTTCACTAAATATACGGCTGGACTATTTAATTACCGAAAGATATAATATACAGTCTCATTGCTAACCATTACATTATGACCATAATACAAACTTCACATTATTTTTAAGAAATATCATAAAAAAGGTGACATTAGAAACAATGCATTCATGAGAGATGGTATCAACTCGTGTGTATGCAACTCATACGCCGATGAAGCTCTTTCTACTCCTTAATTGTAGTTTGCCCTCTTCTAAATCTGAAAAAACTTCTGTCCATAAACAGTATGGACACGGACAGCCATGGAGACGCTACCCGACACAGCCTTGTCTAACACACCTCGAGATATTAAATGAATCAGTCTATATAGGCCCAGTTAACCCGGATGTTTTTCTACGACTTGCTCCTTGCAGCGCTATGACTTATCTATACATTCCATTCCTTACCCGAAACCTTAAACAATTTATATAATCTTACGTTTGTGGATCACTTTTGAAATCAGCATTATTGCATACGTTTTCCAACGTTTCTGAAAAGCTTTATCCCCTGGTAGCTACTGCATTCCTGGCTGGGGTGACACCTTACCCTTGTGCAAAGGGACCATAACGGCCATCTCAGGCACATAGTTGCTCCGCCAGGCGGTAAAGCACGTTACCTAACGAAACTGCCTTCTTCATCAGCATTTCAATTGACATCCTGTGATATCCGACTGCCTTTCCTGCTTACATCCATTTTATAACTATAATACTAAATCAATATATATAAAACTCTTCCGTTACTGACTGACTGACAGACAACGCAGAGCCATAACTACTAGGCGTATAAAGCTGAAAATTAGCACGTGGGTTCCTTGGGGAGTGTAGGTGAGCACTAAGAAGGGATTTCCCGAAATTCCCACGGGAACGGGAAAAAAACGGGATTTTTGTGTTATGAGAAATCTGCGCGGGAAAAACCGCGGGGCAGCCTCTAGTTACATAATAACTCATTTTATACTGGTGGTGACAATGGCGTTGACCTCTCTTCTTCACATTTGAACCAAGAATTCAAATATTCCTTCAATCTGATCATCTGCTGACTTTTTTTTATTCAAAACAATCCCTTCTGCATCCCTTTAACCTTTATATCAGTTTCTTATGACTTTTTTCCGTTTCACCCTAAAAACTTCCAGAAAAGCCTCTTCCACAAATGGTCGGAAATACGCATAGCAGCCTTACTTCTTTATTTTAATCAAAGCATTTAACTAACTTTTTGTGCTATCTACGCAATCCTCGATTGGTCCTAAAAGACAAGAAATCTAACCACGCTCTCTTTTTATTATTCATATAATTCACAAACCTAATTTTTCAATTCACCACTCAGGCTCGATTTACGTTACTTTCCTTATCTTTGATAGTCCTCATAATACGATGTGTGTGATCTTTCCGTTTGTTCTACACCTTTCAATTTATCCTTTATATTTTCACATTCTACTTGTTAATTTGGCTTTTGTTTTAATTATCCCAAGCGTTGTAAATAATGTAGTAGAAAGACCATACATTCCAAACAAGAAGATAATTATAAAATTTGTTATTTGTATCCACAAATTTCTTGGGCACTGTAACGATCCTTCCTATATCGTACAGTTTTTAGCTTTATTAAATTTAAAAATTATATATTTTATACTTTTAGATGGATTCGACGACAGATCCCTAGAAACGGCTACCGCGTCTCGGCGAGCGCGCGGAGATTGTGTTTTGTTTTCCTTTGATTTGACATAAATACAGCTATATATATGTACTCGCACCTTCGGACGATGCGAGGGAGTGTTGTGGCCGGCCTCAGTACTCGTTTCATCAAAGTAGTTAGATGGGGAATGTATAGTTAAATACATAACCGAACACTTTACACTGGTCACAAAATTGGATAGCGGTGATTATTTTGATTTGAAAGATTACTTGAGTAATCATATTCTTTGAGATCTAGTCGCTGCAGTCTATTTAGTGTACCAAACTCGAACGAAGGATTGCACGATTACTACTCTTGTGTCTTGATTGCCTTTTACGATGTTAATCAATTATTGTAAATCGTAGATTGTGCGAAATGGGTGCTTGTTGTGGGAAAGTCTAATCCTCTATTATCACACTTAATAATCTTAAGTTTGCCGATATCAATGCGTGGTGGCTTACATATGTGATGCGGAATTGCTAAGACAAAGGATATAAGTAAAGGATCAAGTGTTCTAGACAAGACTTCATGATTGTTGGCATGAAGATCAGACGAGCAAACTAAAACCTCACATCAAACTTGACAATGCATTACGATGCATGAGATAGCTAGATGATGAGAATATAAAGAACCAAGAGTTCTAGACAAGGTCCCATGATCGGTGGCATGGAGATCAAATGAACAACTTAATCAAACTTGACGATGCACTACGGTGTACGAGATGGTTGATTAATAAGAAATACCTCTTGAGTAAATAAGGCCCGAACCGTTCTAACCAAATATAAAATATCCTTTCGTCGAAGCTTGACTGCTTACTTTGTTTGTTACTCGTTGGATGACGTATTCTAGAGATTTGTGATAATTCTATTACACTCAACTAACACCACAACCATTATCAGCTGATAGGACTTGAAGAATGTATGTGAGACAGAAAGAGTCTGTGTGAGGTAGAATGTATGTATCAAGGGAGGGTCTGTTTTTTATATAATTATTATATATATTCACACGATATACACTAAACCGTAAAAACTAACTTCGTGATAAACTAATCCAGGGGCGAGACCTCTTTTCTAACATTTGATAATATGCGGCTTTAGGCTCTTTTGCGTAAAGAAGCGATCGTCCTGTGTTAGGGGATGAACTTCAGAGGAGCTGTGATTTGTTCTAAAGATTTTGCTATTGTTTGGTTTTTAAGTGCAATGCTTTGCCTAACGATCTACGGTACTTCAGGAGATGTGCTATCATGGTGGGAGTGATAGTTGAAACCACAAGACATACATTCCTAAGTAAGTTCTAACCAAGAAAAGTGCTGGTACAAGACCAACGGATTGGCAACAGGGTTATTACACCGTAGCTCTCGTTTTGAGAATCTTGCACATAACTTCATGATTATCTTTGTATTAATCTAGCTTAAGCTTTTATCACATGAATCGATGGTCATCAAAAGTCGACTTTCTTCACACAAACATAAGGTTACACAAAACCTAGTCGGACGGGGCATGGCGAAGGAATTGTCCTACCCGGGGCTAGTTGTCACACACTTCAACCAAAATTTACCTTCCGTAATAATACACTTGAACGCGGTTCCTCTTCTAGGAACAACAGTAGGGTTTTCTATCTTTTAAATCATTCTTTAGAAGGACGATTGCAGTAAAGTATTAGGGAACGTCTGTTTAGGATACCTAGGTAGTCGCTTGACGAGGTCGAGCTAGCGCGCGTGTTTAGCGCGCATTTTTTTTAAGAATTTATTTGTCAGCGTACAGCTCATTGGCTCGAAATTTTATAAGTCCAAGGTTATTTTCATTATTCTTTAATTTTCAAAGGAGCTTTAGCACTGTAAATTATTTTATTTAAAACACAACGTATGGAGGGTCCTAACCATTAGTCAGATAGACGATCACGACAAGGCCAAAGATTAAAGTTTCGTATTAGAGTAGGGTTAGCTTTGTAGGATATATTTATTTTTATTTTACAAATATTTAGGCAGAAAGGCAAAATGCCCACAGTGGTGCCGTGACCAGGATTCACGTCAGTAAATCTTATGGAGCATATGCGAGGGGCGTATGTAGCCATAAGAACGTGATTAAAAGAATGTGGGTTACCTACTTGAAATCAGATAATTTGTATTTATTGTTTTGTGCGGTAAAGAAAATTTATCTATCTATTTCACCAGGATTACACGTCGATAAGGAGTGTATGAGTGGACATATGTAGCCATAAGAACGTGAATAAAAGAATTTGGTCACTAACTTTGAATTTAATTATTTATTTCACTGAACAGTGAAACGTGTTGAAGATGATAATTTATTCTGTGGGGTTACATTCTTTAAATCAAGTTTGATTTCATTTTAATTTAATAACTAAGGACTTGTAAAATTCACAATACTAACTCAGTCATTGAGTCTGCTCTACACCGTATTACTACAGTGTTTATATACCGAACAGTGAACGTCATCGGACAAGCGGCCGAAACGCGAGTAAATACTTACGCGCTCGAATCTCAACATAACTCGGAGCACTATCAGTCGAGTGTGCTGTGCAGTTGCATGGGGTCAATGCGTGTCGCTTCCGCGCATTTATTTTGAATTATTTTGTTCAATGCTCTCCAGATTAAAATTATGTTTCTTTTATCATTGTATAAGCTGAACATAGAACTATTGTAACTACTACTATTGGTACTATACTAAGACACTACAGCAAGGACGCTGCCGAGATAACTCACTGTTGATCTGCATTGTGGTACTACGATGGTAGCGTAATAGCTTTATGTTAATTTTGAACGTGCATTCAACATAAGTATGAAAGCGCGGAAATTGCAGAAGTTGAGCCATTCGTTTTATTTTGTAAAGTATTTAAGGACAGAGAGAGTGGTGTGTGCCGGAGTGGTTGAGGTGCAACTTGTGACGGATGAGCTTATCGTTTCAATATTGAAATAATGGTGATCAGGGGGAGATGCTGAGATCAAGGGGCGCCCGGGATGGATCGGCGGGTTTTTGTTAGTTTGTTTGTGTGTGGTACTGTGTGCTGTTTTGAGGTCGGGAGCCTTTAATTCACGGACATAATAAAGTTGTAGATTGTTCTATCTTCGCATGGACGAACAGGTGATACTATACTACGGAATTACTATACTACGACTATACCTACTACGCTAATTCATAAATTTATATTTACGCAACTACCGCAAGACAACCATAGTGTGATGTAAAATTATCAGCGCCATCTATTGAATTTTTATTGGAACTATAAACATACCTACATAATGGGTTGGCTGGAATAAAACGCTTTAAGTGATAAGATCGCCTATTTTACATTTTTATTAAATTTTTATGTTTTATGAGAGACTGTTTCTGCTATAAATATCCTTCTACAACCACCAATTATTGCTAAAGTTATTAAGCTGGATTTTGAAAGTTGGCACGGGGAGGAGTTCTGCGAGCGATCAATGGTTTATTTTTGCAATGTGCAAGACAATTTGGATTTACTTTTTCATACTACAAACTTTTATACTAATGCTTCATCTTTCAATGCTGGATGCCGGATAATATATTAATACTTCGCAACACGACAACCGACCGGATGTCGTTTCTTAAACTTGGAGGAAATTATGTGGATGAAATACTTGCCTCGCTTATCATAGCCTCACTATGCTGATATTGTCCGCTCGCTTTCAGTCTCTTCGATGATATACTTACTTATTACTAATCTACGACCATGGAATTATTACTACTTTTACTGAAGCGATGCATGGGACCACGAATATCATGCAAGTGGTTAGTGCGACCGGTGGCGTGACGTGAGTTTACTTCTGCAAGGATCTTCTACCAAGTTTATATTTTTATATTTTGCTTCTTCAACCATTTTATAATTTCTAACATTTGGAATTGGAGGATGAAAACATATCATCTATGTAACTGGATAATTTCTACGATAATTGACCATTTTTATGCTTGCTGAACTCTTCTACGTTATTCAACATTTTTGTGACGAGGGGCGTATGTGCGAATGGATAGTTGTCTGCTATTGTATTCCTAAACTAATTTTCTCAAAAATTTCAATCAAATTTAAACTTTATTTTGAAAATTCAAATTTTCTCTAAAATTAAGGGGCGTCTGTAACGATCCTTCCTATATCGTACAGTTTTTAGCTTTATTAAATTTAAAAATTATATATTTTATACTTTTAGATGGATTCGACGACAGATCCCTAGAAACGGCTACCGCGTCTCGGCGAGCGCGCGGAGATTGTGTTTTGTTTTCCTTTGATTTGACATAAATACAGCTATATATATGTACTCGCACCTTCGGACGATGCGAGGGAGTGTTGTGGCCGGCCTCAGTACTCGCTTCATCAAAGTAGTTAGATGGGGAATGTATAGTTAAATACATAACCGAACACTTTACACTGGTCACAAAATTGGATAGCGGTGATTATTTTGATTTGAAAGATTACTTGAGTAATCATATTCTTTGAGATCTAGTCGCTGCAGTCTATTTAGTGTACCAAACTCGAACGAAGGATTGCACGATTACTACTCTTGTGTCTTGATTGCCTTTTACGATGTTAATCAATTATTGTAAATCGTAGATTGTGCGAAATGGGTGCTTGTTGTGGGAAAGTCTAATCCTCTATTATCACACTTAATAATCTTAAGTTTGCCGATATCAATGCGTGGTGGCTTACATATGTGATGCGGAATTGCTAAGACAAAGGATATAAGTAAAGGATCAAGTGTTCTAGACAAGACTTCATGATTGTTGGCATGAAGATCAGACGAGCAAACTAAAACCTCACATCAAACTTGACAATGCATTACGATGCATGAGATAGCTAGATGATGAGAATATAAAGAACCAAGAGTTCTAGACAAGGTCCCATGATCGGTGGCATGGAGATCAAATGAACAACTTAATCAAACTTGACGATGCACTACGGTGTACGAGATGGTTGATTAATAAGAAATACCTCTTGAGTAAATAAGGCCCGAACCGTTCTAACCAAATATAAAATATCCTTTCGTCGAAGCTTGACTGCTTACTTTGTTTGTTACTCGTTGGATGACGTATTCTAGAGATTTGTGATAATTCTATTACACTCAACTAACACCACAACCATTATCAGCTGATAGGACTTGAAGAATGTATGTGAGACAGAAAGAGTCTGTGTGAGGTAGAATGTATGTATCAAGGGAGGGTCTGTTTTTTATATAATTATTATATATATTCACACGATATACACTAAACCGTAAAAACTAACTTCGTGATAAACTAATCCAGGGGCGAGACCTCTTTTCTAACATTTGATAATATGCGGCTTTAGGCTCTTTTGCGTAAAGAAGCGATCGTCCTGTGTTAGGGGATGAACTTCAGAGGAGCTGTGATTTGTTCTAAAGATTTTGCTATTGTTTGGTTTTTAAGTGCAATGCTTTGCCTAACGATCTACGGTACTTCAGGAGATGTGCTATCATGGTGGGAGTGATAGTTGAAACCACAAGACATACATTCCTAAGTAAGTTCTAACCAAGAAAAGTGCTGGTACAAGACCAACGGATTGGCAACAGGGTTATTACACCGTAGCTCTCGTTTTGAGAATCTTGCACATAACTTCATGATTATCTTTGTATTAATCTAGCTTAAGCTTTTATCACATGAATCGATGGTCATCAAAAGTCGACTTTCTTCACACAAACATAAGGTTACACAAAACCTAGTCGGACGGGGCATGGCGAAGGAATTGTCCTACCCGGGACTAGTTGTCACACACTTCAACCAAAATTTACCTTCCGTAATAATACACTTGAACGCGGTTCCTCTTCTAGGAACAACAGTAGGGTTTTCTATCTTTTAAATCATTCTTTAGAAGGACGATTGCAGTAAAGTATTAGGGAACGTCTGTTTAGGATACCTAGGTAGTCGCTTGACGAGGTCGAGCTAGCGCGCGTGTTTAGCGCGCATTTTTTTTAAGAATTTATTTGTCAGCGTACAGCTCATTGGCTCGAAATTTTATAAGTCCAAGGTTATTTTCATTATTCTTTAATTTTCAAAGGAGCTTTAGCACTGTAAATTATTTGATTTAAAACACAACGTATGGAGGGTCCTAACCATTAGTCAGATAGACGATCACGACAAGGCCAAAGATTAAAGTTTCGTATTAGAGTAGGGTTAGCTTTGTAGGATATATTTATTTTTATTTTACAAATATTTAGGCAGAAAGGCAAAATGCCCACAGCACACATTATTAACTTCTATCGGCTCTCATGACAACCAATAACTTGCACTCGACATTGGGTCTCCCCCGGTTACAACCTAAAGACGGTCAGAAGCGTCCGTCGTTCAAATACTTGAAGAGCGTGGCGATTGATGCAAATTCGCTCCACGTGTTTCTATCAGATATACCCACATAAACGCAGCAAAGTAACACCACGGATGGCGAGCTTTATCGTTGACTTATGTTGCTACGGTGTAAAAGTTTCCTACGACATAGTTTTATTAATAACTAGTAGGCGCTCCGCGGCTTCGCCACCGTATTTTAACCCTTGAAACATCAAATTCACAATTTTCTTATGTAAATTTGACGAAAAAAAGTAGCCCTATGTCCTTTCTCAGACTCTAGACGATACATTTACCAAATTTTATGTAAATCGGATCAATAGTTTTATCGTAAAAGCGATACAGACAAACAAAGTTACTTCCGCATATATAATATTATATTATGGAATTATGGATTGAATACATTATTACATTTAATGGTTCACTAAAAGTTGAAGTGATAATTAAATTAGTTTAAGTCCATGGTGATTTTAATATATATAAACAGATAATAAGATAATTACTTATTTTATGACAAAGACATTTTATAAAAGATTTTAAGATAATGCTATTTTCATTAATTAATATTTATGATCCAAAATATTTTTTTGACTTAAAGTTATTTTTCTATAAATAGAAAGGATATCAATACATAGTATAAAATAAAATCGCTTCCCGCGTCCCCTATGTATGCTTAAATCTTTAAAACTATGCAAAGGATTTTGATGCGGTTTTTTTTTAAATAGATAGAGTGTTTCAAGAGGAAGGTTTATAAGTAAAATACATGACCAACATAGTAATAGGTTAGGCAGTACGAAGTTCGCCGGGTCGACTAGTATAATATAACAAGGACATTTCCTTATCATATTTCATGAATATATTATTTGAAAAAATTTATTAACAGAATTACTACGCTATAACACCGCTATAATTTTGGGGTTCTTATTTTAACGGTATTATTGCTAAGCATTTTATGATATATTTTTTGAAAAAGTTAATTGTTTTTAGGATTACTTGACTTAATAGCCGTTAAGTATACTAAGCCATATTAAAGCTTAACAAAAATTTAATTAAATTACAATATAGCAAAGCTTAATTCACGTTAATGTCACATAACGACATTTAAGTTAAGTATTGAAAGCATATTTTTTAGACCTTTAATCTAGTCAACATTTATATGTTAATGTTAAACTAAAACACCGCTAAGGTATACTTAACGGTATTATAGTGGTTTATTTTTATATATTTTATTTTACTAATGCTTGACCAAAACGCAATAATTAAATTATTGTATAAATAAACTAATTTCTGCTAAATAAAATTTAATTGCGTTGTAAGCGCATCACCAGACCTACATTTGAATGGCTCTAAGTCTGACATAAGTTCATTAGTTTAAAAGCAGCAACGTTTTAAAAATTTCACTCCGTTTTTTCGCGCTACTGTAAAAAAGTGGTTTGGTAGATAACGACTTTATAGATAGAACACGGCAGTATTTGCCTGGCAGACCAGATCAAGAGCTGATTTTGAATCGCAGAAGATTTTAATATCTGGCATTTTTTTTATATTTGATGTAGCTACTGATATGGCTCTTGATAGAGCCACCAGTTCGGCTTGGAATACTGAGTTGAAGTTCTCTAACCTGAAGGCACTAGTTTTTATTTCGCTGCCATCCTTCCAGCAAGTGACTGCTCCTCCAACTTTGCCCTCTATTTTACTCCCGTCTGTATAAATAAGAACTTCTCTATCCTCTACCACGCTTGCAAGATCGGCATCGTTTTCGATGGTACCATACTCGAGATGAATTCTTTCGGAAGGGTGGGGAAGGCAGCATGGACTCGCCCTGTTCTCCATTGTTCTACCTGGTGCCCATTCAATCTCTTTACCTCTTTTGTATTTGTAGAGTTCCGCATTCTCTTGCACACGCAAAGCAAGTGGGATAATGCCAGCCATAACTGTCGCAGCATCTAAGGATACAGTCCTATGTGCTTTTCCTATTCTTATAGCGAACATTCTTGTTAATCGGTCTAATATCTTAATATTATGTTTATTTTTTTGCAGCAGCCCAGACACTGGCAGCATACAGGATGATTGGCTCTATCACCGCGACGTAGAGGATCCTGATAATATCCGAGCTGAGACCCCAGCCCGCTCTGGCCGCCCTAGAGATAGAATTATACAGTTTGGCACATTTCTCGTAGGTTCTATCAAGATGTTTGTTGAAGTTCAGGTTTCTATCAATTATGACCCCTAACACTGAAACATGATCCGAGAAGGTAAGCTGGGTTTCGTTTAACCACAATTTTGGGACATTATACTTTATTTTGGAAGTAACGATCATCGCCTGGGTTTTGTGAGCAGCAAATTTCATTTTATACTGCCTTCCCCACTCTGCCACCAATGCCAAGGCTTTATTGGCCTCCAGTTCTAGTGTCGCAGTATCAAATGCTGACGCAATGATGAAGATGTCATCGGCAAAAGCTTGTATATGTGCCTCCAACTGTTCTGCTTTTCTGAGAAGGGGGTCCATCTGGATATTCCATAGGAGTGGACCTCCTATTGAACCCTGGATGCATCCCTTGTTAGTGCTCCTCTCAATTTCTTTTCCTGCGTAGCTAAGTCTGACTCTTCTGTTTAGGTTAGGTTAGGTTAGGTTAGGTTAGGTTAGGTTTTTTTTTTTTTTTTGGTCTTGTGTTGGATGTTAACTTAAGTTTTAAAACTTCACAAGGTCAGCGCTATTGGAATACGCTTCCCTTGTGGTTTTTTGATTTATGGGATTGCCGTTATATTATTGACTGTGGGGGTTGGTGGTTTGTTGAATTCTTTCAGTCTTTTGATTATGTGAACCACCATTGCATGATATGAATCTGTTATAGATTTCTTCTTAATGATGTCTGGTAATGAATACGGATCACTGACCAGTTGTGCTGTGGTAAAGTAGTCTTGGCGAATAGCACCAAAACGCGGGCAATCCCTTATAAGGTGATGGATGGTCTGACTGCTTGTTCCGTCACAAGGGCATTTGTCATTAGGAGTGATATGAAATCTGTTAAGATAGCTTTTGTGGTAGCCGTGATTTGTTAACATTTGGGTTATTGCAAAATATGGTTTGACGATTTTTAGGTATTCGGATAAATCTGTATAAGTTGGTAGAAGGGATCGGATGTGAGGACTTGTTTTTGAATAAAGTTCTTCTGCTGCCTCTTCGCAGAGTAATTTGTTGCTGTATTTGATATAGGATACTGGTACTGCCAGATAGTCGGGGGATTTATGGGATGATGATGCCGCTTTTGCTGCTGCATCGGCTGCCTCGTTTCCTATCACTCCGCTGTGCGATTTCACCCATTTGAATTCGAAGTGTAGATTATTTTCTGCTGCTTTTATATATTGTTTCTGTATTTTTGTGACCAGGGGGTTTGTGCTGTTTGGATTCATAATCTCTTGAAGACTGTATTGGCTATCTGAGCGGATAATGGCTGGGGTTGCTCGCTTCGATGTTGACCATAGAAGAGCGTGGTAAATTGCTAGAAGCTCGGCTTGGAAAACCGAGCAGCAGTCATGAAGCTTCAGTTTCTTTGTGTGTGATTCTCCTGATGGAGAATAAGCGACGAATGCTGCACCGACCTTTCCGTCCATCTTACTTCCATCAGTGTATATTTGGTGAGCATTTGATGTGTTGTGGGCAGTGGTTTCTTCTGTAAATTGTATTTCTATTTTCGGTCTTTTTGCAGGATGTAGCATTTCTTTGATGGGAGTTGGTGATTCGATTGGGATGTCTGCAGGTAAGAATCTGGATTGTTTTTTAAGTTTTGTATATTCAGTGTCAGATCTTGATAGTATCTTTGCAGGGAGTGGGATGAGCTGAGCGATAGAGATTGATGCTGCAGTACTTATTGTTCTGAAGCCCTGGATGATCTTTATTGCGAAAAGGCGCTGCAGCGACAGAAACCTTTCACGGACATATTTGATGTTAAGTGCCGATGACCATACGCTTGAAGCGTAGCAAATGATAGGTTCAATCACGTGTTCATAGATGATTTTGATGTTTTCTGGATGCACGCCCCAAGTTGGCTTGACATATTGTACGAGCTTTTGAAATAGTTTCTTAGATTTTTCTATTATTAATTCGGTGTGTTTAATGAACTTTAGTTTACTGTCTATGGTGATGCCGAGATATTTGATTGTTTTAACGAATGGGATAGACTGACTGTTGATATGAATTTTGCATGTTTTAGATTTATTTGTAAAAGGTATTATTTGAGTTTTATTTGGGCCGAATTCTAGTTTAACTGATTTTCCCCATTCTGTTATGACTTTGAGTGCATTATTTGTGTTGTTTTCTAATGCTTTGATGTCTTTGGATTGTGATACAAGGAGAACGTCGTCGGCATAAGCCTGAAGAGAGCAGCCATCAGGCAGTGTGACGTTGAATAGTTCATCCAGGACCAAATTCCAAAGAGTTGGGCCGCATACAGAGCCCTGTATGCAGCCTCTGGTTGTTTGCTTTTCAACGCTCTGATCAGCGAAGCACATTTTAACTTTCCGATCTTGTAAATAATGCCGTAGTATATAGAATATGTTCTTAGGGCAGTCAACGTCCCTAAGACGCTTAATGATCGCCGGCCACCAAGTATTGTCGAAGGCCGACTTGATATCGAGTGACGCGGCTATTACGTGCTCTTTGTTGTCTAGGGCGGATTGGATGTTAGATAGTGCGGAAGTGATGGCATGTGAGGTTGATGTCTGTGGTTTGAAACCGTACTGATGATCGGAACTATTGTTGGTTATTTGTAGATGATGGTTAAGGCGATTGATGACAATTTTTTCCAGTAGCTTGCCAAACACGTTAATAAGCCCTATTGGTCTGAAGGCGGATAATTCTGTGTAGTTGTTTTTGTTGGGTTTTGGGATGATTTTCGCGTAGGCAACTTTCCAAATTTTTGGGAAGTATAGTAGCTGTAGGCATCTGTTCATAATGCTGAGGATAGTGTTAGGTATGCATTTAATTACCATTTGGCAAATATCGGCGGTTAGATGGTCGGGCCCAGGAGCTCTTTTGTGGCTCATGGTATTTATAGCTTCGGTGAGCTCAGTGATTTTAAATGGTGGATCGTTGTTAGTGTGGATGGGTTCAGATGCTTGAGTTCTGGTGAGATTCTGTTGCGCATTATCATTCATTTGATCATCAGGGAAGAAGTTCTTCAAAAGGGCATTTGCAGTCTCGTTGGCGTTAGAAGTGTATGTTCCATCATTTAGTTTTAATGTGGATGGGGGTTGGGTCATGGGTCGAGATTTGATTATGCGGTTGGTTATTGTCCAGACGTCTTCGGTGTTTTGTGTGTTGCAAAACTCTTTAAAGTGTTGGGTGGAAGCCTCACATATTGCATCAGAGTATTCCTTTTTTAGTGTTGCTCTTTCTGAGAGTATATCAGTGAGGGGGAGGTCTCTATGCTTGAGCCTGGCAAGTTTGTGATGATTCTGTATGACGCGACGTTTAAGGTCATCTAGCTTTGGTGTCCACCAAGGGGCTTTTTGGGGCAGTCCGGTTGAGCGAGGCAGTAGTGTATCGCACGTTTTTTGAATCGAGCTCGTGAGTTGCTCGATATAGTTTTCTAATTCTGGGGCGCTAAAGCTTTCGATATTTTGTTCTATGGGGAGATGTCGTTGCAGTTCTGTATTAAAGGGTTCGGTGACTTGATTCCATTTTATAGTGGTGGTGTTATATCGAAAGGTGGAAAGTTTCTTGTTTTGGGTGAGTTCGGCGTTTCCTATGCTGATTGAGTATGTGATTGCATAATGGTCAGAAGAAGGGCAAATATCCGGGTTGACCAGCCAATCCGATACCACCACCGATCGGGAGTTGCTGCAGAGAGTTAAATCAATGATCGACTCTCTGAGAGCCCCGTACCGTACGGCCGCATAAGTTGGATGGTCTCCCGAGTTGCAAATCTTCAGATCATTGAGTATTGCGAAGTCTGCGACTTTATTGCCGCGTCGAGAGTTTTCGCGGGAGCCCCAAATCGTGTTCCACGCGTTGAAGTCCCCGCTGATAATGTGGCATGAGCTATTGTTGGATCGAACAAACTGTTCAAGAGTGGTGAGGGTCTGGTGCTGATCTGTTTTTGGTTCAATGTAGACTGATGTCAGATATATTTTATGTCCGGATTTTGTAGAGATCAAAACTGTTGCCAAGTTGGAGTTGGAGTGTTCTGTAATTCCAAAGGAGCTGCAGGTATTTGATTTGACACACAGGGACGCTAGTAATGTATTATTGTTCACAGGGTATTGATATAAATTGTAGCCAGGGATCTTCTTCATGCTGTTTTGGTTGCTGGTGTATGGTTCCTGAATGAAGACTATTTCGGGCTGGTTGGAGTGCAGGTAAGTGAGTAATTCTTGTGTGGCATTACGACCTTTGTTTAAATTTATTTGTATGACATTTAGTTTAGTAGATTTCTTTTGGTTTTTATTATATCTATTTTTACTGTCCATAGTCGGTCTTGTTAATAATTTTATTGGTTATTTGAATGTTTCTGGGGCACGAATTTGATGTAGCGGTGTGATTGGTTTTTGGGTTATTTATGTTATACTTTTGGGCGTGTTTCAGGCAATTAAAGCACTTGGGTGGGTTCGATTTCGAGGGGCAGTCTTTGAAGGTGTGGGTTTCCAGCCCGCAATGAGAGCACGCGATCTCTTTGGTAGTGCACGTCTTTCTTGTATGCCCGAACTGCAGGCAGTCGTAGCACTGGAGGAGGCTCACGTATCTCTCGGCGTGTACCCGTTGATGTTCTATATTTATGCGGCCTGTTTTTAACTTCTCGCCAGCAAGTGGGGGAAGCTCGGAAGATAGCGTTGTAGAGGTTCTTGTTTCTATTAGTTCTTTTGGTCTGGAATGTGATGTCTTCTTTTGTGAATGTATTCTTTAGGCTTTCGTTTTGATTGAGTAGAATATCCGTGAGTTCTTGTGTGGGGATTGAGTTAGATATACCCTTTAATATGAAGGTGGGCTTAAGTTTCTTAGAAACTTCAGCGGAAACTTGAGAGTTTGGTTGATTTGCTTTTTGTAGAGCTGTTTCCCTTTGGGTCTCGGTATCAAACTCTACACGAATCTTATTGTTGGATACAAATTTTACTCCCGCCGGGGCAAAGGTTGTATCCTTGAATGTGACACTTTTATTCCAGTGCTGGAGTGTCTCTGTGTTGCTGGTTACAGGGTTTTTTGGGGTGATGATTATAGCCGGTTTTGTAGTGGGTAAAGTTGTGGTTGCTGAGGTTTTCTTTGCTGCCGATTTGGTGACTTCAGAGAAGGTTTGTTTGTTTTGACTTTGTTTTGTTTGTATCTTCGGTATATGGTTTGAGATTTGCTTCTGTATCTCGTCTTTTATTGTGGTTTTGATTACGGCAATTGTGCTGTCATCAAGTGAAACTTGTTGGGCTGGGATAAATGTCGTGCCTTTTAGATTGGAGGCCAAGTCTTGCAACTCTTTGACTGATTTTATTATTGCTTCTTTATTGGCTTTAGTGAGGCTTTTGCCTTCAGTGATTTTGCTGAGGATGAATTTGGTAGTGTTAATTACCTCTTTACTGAGGTCATTAGGTGCAAAGTCACCGTTGATAGAGGATGTTGAATGACAATCGTCATCCGACAAAAGTAAGTTGAGTGAGGACCCTAATGGAGAAACTGCTAAATTAGAGTCCATTTCAATCATAGTTGGGTGTGACTAGGGCCAGTAAAGCCCTGGTCTACCCATTAGTGATGTTAAAGGTAAGTTTTTGGGTATAATTTATTTTAGTTTTAGTTTTTAAGTTTTATTTCAGGATATTTTGGTTTGTATGTAACTTTTTATTTTGTGTAGCGATGTTTTTAATATTTATTTTCTTTACAGGGACGAGGAAGGAGAAGGGAGCGGACAAGGAGCTTGATCTTTATCTAAGGTGAGTAAAGTTATAAAAATCTGTGAATTTTTAACTTTAAGTCTGATGTATGAATTTTTATATGCTAACAGGGATGGCGAATTTGATGTCAAAATGACCGCCGTGTAAATAGTGAGTAGTCTTAAAATTATTGGAATTTTAAAATGTTATTTTAAAATTTTTAAGGTTGAAAAACCTGTTTCAAAATTTGAAATTTATTAATAGAAACTGAAGTATTGGGTTTTGACCAATTTTATTTCTATGGGTGTATGTTGGGGTTATATCGGTTCGATTGAAACGATAAAATTTTTTGGATTTTCCTAATTTTTATTTTCGGAAAGATGGATGTTGACTAAAAAGGTGAAAATTAAAAATTCTGAAATTATTTATACAAGATGCTAGTAAGCAAGGAAATGATATTTAAAAAGAATAAGAGTTAAGAAATGCAAATTTTAGAAATTAAAAACGTATGAAATTTGTACAAGTGGGGTATGCTAAAAACTAAACGGGATGCTTTGGCAAAACAAATGATGCGTCAAAATGATCGCCGGAACAAATAAGGGTTATGATCAAAAAATAATGAATTTAAGTTGATATTTACAAATTTTTAAGGGTGGAAAACACTTTTTGAAAAATGAAATTTATTGATAAAAAATTAACGGGACTATCGAGAACAATTTTATTCGCACCGCAGTATGTGGTGGAATTATGGAGTCGATTGAAATAATAAAAAGGGGGGGTTAAATTTTGAAATTTTGGAAATTTCAAAATTTTTCGGAAGAAGTTAAAAATTTTAAAATGACTAATTATATTTACAAAAATTGAATTAAATGAGAGAAAACATGTACAAAATGAAGATAAAAGAGAGACAGGGTGTTAAGAAACCCTAGAAGTATTTATAACTATATGGTGAAAACTTATAAAATTAAAACTAAAATTTGAAGTTAAAAATTTGAAGGTTAAAACTAAATGAAAAAAGACTTTTGGGAAATGAAGGGGGAGTGGAAGAGATAATTATGGAGGTCTAAGAATGAATTTAAGTTGAAAAATGGAATTTTGGTGAATTTAAAGAGATTTTGGGAATTTAAAAATTTGCCATACAACGGCCCATACAAACTGTAAGTTAAAAATTGAAAGTAAATAGCTGGTAATTATCGGGGGGGCAGTAGAAAACGATATGCAAAAATTCGTGGAGATAGATGGAAAGGTTCTATTCGAAAAAGGGGTTGGTTAGGTTAGGTTAGGTTAGGTTGGGGTGGGGTGGGGTGCGGTTCAGATTGACCTCCACGTGGTGCACCCCGGGCAACAGCGGACGATCACACTTTTCGTTTCCCGTTTGGTGTGATCGTCCGGTGGCTAACAATCTGACGACTGAGGTGGCAGTTGTCTCTGGAGGCCCTATCTCCGGAGACAAGACTCTCCGAGCTCTCTCTGCTCCATCAGAGAGAGTCTTCGGACGAGTCGGGATGGGCTCGGCGTGCACTAACACTGCCGTCGGGCAGGCGTGGGAAACATCTCGTTTCTCACGCCCCCGTCCGCAACTCGTAATTCTGGCTAGGAAGTGTCGTGGTCACGTCTCGCGGCTTCTCCAGAACCGAGGGTCTTGCCTTAATTGGCCGGACCGCGAGGAGACAACCTCTATAAAAATCCCCAACTCCACACGCTGGGGCGCCCTACGGGGCCTCGCGCAGCGTGTGGATGCTCGAAAGAGCGGCAGGAGGGTATACCTGTCTCTAGCGGCCACCCCAGGGGAAGCCCGAACCCCTGGGTGATTGAGGGTTTTTGTTAAAATGTTTAAGACTCGTGGGATTAATAATGAATTGCACTAAAACCTACACAAATAAAAATAAAAAGCAGGAAGAAGGAGGCCAGGCTGGCTCTAGTAGCCAACCTGGCGAAGAAGAAATGGGAGAGGCGGTGGCCGTCGCAACCCCTGATGGGGCCGGCGGTCACTCGCCCATCGTGGTGAGCGATGACCCGTCTCCGTCGAGACGAGTCTCGCTAAGAAGCGGAAGCCGATGCTCACTGTCGGATCTGTTGGATCCAGTGAGCACGAACGGAGCCAGAGTCGTAATCTCGACACTGACTCCGGGTCGGACTCCAGTCCGGGGCTGGGACTGCCCGCCCCTGCAAAACGGGGAAGAGGAAGGCCCCCTACCACAGGGAGGGGCATCGGCGTCGGCCGTGCCCGCGCAGAGGCGAAAAGGCTACTCGCGGAGCAGAGGGCAGCGGAAACGGCTGCCCAGGCCAAGGCTCGCGAAGACTACCGTCTGCGCGTGTCGGAGGACGTCGGTGAGCGCTGCGAGCGCTACATCCTCAAGCGCCCCCGATCAGGGGCCCTCGATGATGTCGAGGGGCGGCCCACTGCCGAACTCCAGGCGAGGATCCTGGAGGACTTGGCAGTGGTCCGAGAGGTGGCTGCAAAGTCGGGACACCTAAAGGGGACGATGGCGAAGGCGCTAAATAACGCCTCGTACTCCATCGAGAAATCGACGGTGGAGCTAACGACGCGAACCTCCTCTGAGGAGAACCAGCTGCTCCATGCAGCCAATGCTCGCCTCAGGGCAGAGCTAACGGCAGCTCGGGAGGAGCAACGCAGCCTCGCTGGCGAAGTGGCCCTCCTCCGAAGGGAGACGGAGGAGCTCAGAACGAGCTCCACCTTCAACATGGAGGAGGTCATGCGTACCATCATGGTCCAAGTCGGGACCATGGTGAACGCCCGCTTCGAGGCGCTTGACGAGCGGCTCCTCCCTGCCACACGTCCGCGGCCGCCTCTGGCTGCGGACAGGGCCACCGCGACCCCTTCGTTGTCTCGGGCGGCCGCGGCTCCTAGGGCTGCCACGGGCCCCCGTGCGGCCCCATCGACGTCCCGCGGCGCCCCAGCGGCGCCCCGTGCTGCCCCGGCAGCATCTCGAGTGGCAACGGCTCCCCGCGCTCCTGCACCTCGGGCGACCCCGGCCCCGGCCCCGGCCCCCCGACAGCCTGCGTGGCAGCCCACGGCGGGAACTTCTTCTGCCCCCCACGTGCCTCCTCCACCCTCTGGTCCAGCCGATGAAGAAGGCTGGACCGTGGTGACGAGGCAGGGGGGCAAGAAGAAGAAGAAAAAGAAGAATAAGAAGAGGAGAAACAGGGACAAGGAGCGGACTGCTCCGGTCCCGGCGGCTGCCACTCCAAGGCCGAAGCAGACGGCCTTGGAGAAGTCGAAGAGTGCCGCCAAGAGGCTGCGCGCCCCCCGCACTGCGGCGGTCGTGATAAGCCTTGGCCCTGAGGCCCTGCAGAGTGGGATGACCTACGCCCAGGTCATCTCCTCTGCCAAAGGGAGTCTAAACCTGGCGGAGCTGGGTATTGAGAGCGTCCGTTTCCGTACGGCCGCTACTGGTGCCCGGCTCCTGGAGATCTCCGGGCCTCCGGAGGATGCGAGGGCCAAGGCTGACCTCCTAGCCAGCAGGCTGCGGGAGGTGCTCCCGGCAGAGACGGTCAAGGTCTCCAGGCCGATGAGCAGCGCTGAGATGCGCCTCACGGATTTGGACGACTCCGTGACCCCTGCGGAAACCGCTGCTGCAGTCGCAGCTAGCGGTGGATGCAGGGCGGAAGACGTCCAGGTGGGGCGCATCGCCTACGAGAGGGGCCTAGGGTCGGTGTGGGTTCGCTGCCCGGTAGAGGCGGCGAGGAAGCTCGCACTGGCCGGAAAGCTAAGACTCGGATGGAGTATCGTCCGAGTCCGGCTCCTCCCAAGGCGCGAAAGGCGTTGCTTCCGGTGCTTGGAGACCGGACACCTAAGAGCGGACTGCCGCTCCGAGACGGACCGCAGCGGGCTCTGCTACCGCTGCGGACAAGCTGGGCACATTGCCCGGACATGCGAGAACGAGGTGAGCTGCCCGCTCTGCCAAGCGAGTGGCTCGCTCGCCTCGCATAGTCTCGGCAGCGGCAGCTGCAAAACTGCAGCCAAGCAGAAAGGAAAGGGAAGGGGGAAGGGGCCCGGTGCTCCCCCTCGGCCTGCCACCACCGCCAGTGAGGTGGCCATGGATGTGACACCGCCGTCACATTAATGGCCACCCGAATACTGCAGGCGAATCTGAACCACTGCGCTACGGCACATGATCTCTTCATGCAGAGCCTGGCGCAGTGGTCCATACACGTCGCGGTGGTGGCTGAGCCACTTTACATACCTGAGGGCTGGATCTCGGACCGCTCAGGCCGTGCGGCCATAGCCGTCCGTCCTTCCGCGGACCACGTGCTCCGAGCTGAGAACATCACGCGGGGAGAGGGCTTCGTTTCCTGCATGCTGGGGGAGATGTTACTAGTGAGTGTATACTTCCCCCCCCGGCGTCCAATGCAGGACTTCGAGCCCTTCCTCGCGGAGCTGGAGGCGTTGGTCCTGCGGAGCAACGCTCGCCGCGTGCTGGTCGCAGGGGACCTCAACGCCAAGAGTGTCGTGTGGGGGTCCCCGAGGACGGATCCACGCGGCGAGGCCGTGATGGAGTGGGCTGTGGCCGCGGGTCTAGCGGTGATCAACCGGGGCTCAGAGCCGACCTGTGTGCGGCACAACGGGTCCTCAATCGTCGACCTGACGTTTGGGAGCCCGACCTTGCTGCCACAGATAACCGGCTGGCGGGTGGCACTCGCCGCAGCCCCGGTTGCGAGCGGTCCGAGATGGGCCCTCAAGAAGATGGACGGGGAAGTCTTGAAGGAAGCCGCCCTGGTGCAGTCATGGATCCCGGTGCCTGACGGCGCTGCGGAAGTCGAGGACGAGGTGGAGTGGTTCCGCGAGGCCATGAGCGGCGTATGTGATGCCGCCATGCCTCGCGTGAGGACGCTCCGCCCCAGGCGACAAGTGTACTGGTGGTCCGACGAGCTAGCGCAGCTAAGAAGAGCCTGCGTAGCGTCGTGGCGCCAGTACAAACGGCAGCGCCGTCGCCGCCGCAGAGACGTTGACGAGGAGGTCCGTCTCCATGGCGTGCACCGGGAGAACAAGCATGTTCTCAGGGCGGCAATCCTTGAGGCCAAGGCGAACGCGAGAAAAGAGTTGCTGGAGACTCTCAACGAGGATCCTTGGGGCCGGCCATATAAAGTGGCCAGGCGGAAGCTCCGGCCTTGGGAGCCTCCGCTGACCCAGAGTCTCCAGCCACAAATGACAGATAGCGTCGTCTTGGCCCTCTTCCCCGTCCGGGGGGAGCACCGGGCCCCAGCGATGGGAGTGACAGGCCCAGAACCCGAACTGGCAGTACCTGAGGAGGTTTCAGAGGCAGAGTTGGCAGCGGCAGTCGAACGCCTCCGCGGCAAGAAGACGGCACCAGGCTTGGACGGAATTCCAGCCAAGGCCTGGTTCCTCTCTCTCAAGCCCGAGCTGTTGGAGGCTCGACTCCGCAGCCTGTTTTCCACCTGCATGGAACAAGGTGTGTTCCCCCTGCAGTGGAAAACGGGCAAGCTGGTCCTCATTAGAAAAGAGGGCCGGCTCGCCGACTCTGTCGCTCCGTCAGATTTCCGGCCGATCGTCCTGTTGGACGAGGCGGGCAAGCTGCTCGAGAGAGTGATAGCTGCCCGCATCAACCGACACCTGCAGTCGGTTGGGCCGGATCTGTCGGAGAACCAGTTTGGGTTCCGCGCCTGTCGCTCCACGTTGCACGCTGTGCAGCGCGTGCGCGACATAGCGGATGAGGAGATCGCACGGGGCGGGGTGGTGCTGGCAGTGTCGTTGGACATTGCCAACGCCTTTAACACCCTGCCCTGGTCCTGCATCAGGGAGGCCCTGGTATTCCACCGGGTGCCTCCCTACTTGCGGCTCGTCCTCGAGTCGTACCTCTCGGACAGGTACATCTCGTATCCTGGCCGAGAGGGTTGGGTCCGCCGGGCGATGTCGTGCGGGGTTCCACAGGGGTCCGTCTTAGGCCCCCTTCTGTGGAACCTTGGCTACGACTGGGTGCTGCGCGGAGCCAACCTCCCGGGTGTCCAGTTGACGTGTTATGCGGATGACACCCTGGTGACGACTCGAGGCGGAGATTATAGGGAGACTGCGATCATCGCAACCGCTGGTGTCGCGCACGTGGTGCGAAGGATTAGAATGGTCGGTCTGGAGGTGGCCCTCCACAAGTCCCAGGCGATGTGGTTCCACGGGGCGAGGAATCCTCCCCCTGCGGCTACACCCATCATCGTGGGCGGGGAGCCCATTGCCGTCGAATCCACCCTGAAGTACTTGGGGTTGGTCCTCGACGGCAGGTGGACGTTCCGCGCTCACTTTGAGCGCCTGGGACCGAGGTTGCTCGTGGCGGCAGCAGCGCTTAGTAGGCTGCTGCCCAACCTGGGAGGGCCAACGGCCTTCTGTCGGCAGTTATATGCGGGGATCGTGCGGTCCATTGCCATGTACGGCGCCCCCATCTGGGCGCCGGCACTGGACGGCCACAACGAGGTGGCGCTGGGGCGAGCCCAGCGAATCATGGCCGTCCGGATCGCGCGCGGATACCGCACGATTTCCCGCGAGGCGGCATGCCTCATGGCGCGGAGTTTGCCGTGGGACCTCGACGCGAGGACCCTCGCTGCCGCGTACAACTGGCGCGAGGAGGCGCGTGCGAGGGGCCATTGGCCAACTCCGCGCGAAGTGATTGCACGCCGACAGGAGGCCGAAACCGCAGCTGAGGAGGCTTGGGCGCTCAGGCTGGGAAGGCCGAGCGCGGGGCACAGGACGGTGGAGGCTATACTCCCCGTCCTGGAGCAGTGGCTGCATCAGCACCACGGGGCTCTTAGCTTCCGACTGACCCAGGTGCTCTCGGGGCATGGTTGCTTCGGGAGTTACCTGGCGATGCTAGGACGCGAACAGACCCCTGGGTGCCACCACTGCGATTGCCCCGAAGATACGGCCAAGCACACCCTAGAGGTGTGCCCAGCCTGGGTGGCTGAACGCGCGGTTCTCCAGACCGCCATCGGGATGGACCTCTCCCTGCCGGCTGTGGTGCGAGCCATGGTCGGCAGCAGAGAGGCATGGATGGCGGCCGTCTCCTTCTGCGAAGCAGTCATGCTCGCAAAGGAGACGGCCGAACGAGAAAGAGAGGCGGCGAACCCGGCCAGACGGCGAGTTCGTCGCCGCGGCGGCGCGAGGCCATGAAGCGCCGCCGTACGCCCTGCAGTACCGGGCCGAAGAATAGGACTGAGGTATCCCCTGCCTGTCGTAAGAGGCGACTAAGAGGGGACCCCGGGGTCGTTGGGTGCACGAGGCGGGGGCCTCGTGTAGTCGTATAACGGCCCCGAGAAGGACGGCGGAACGCGGTGTCCCGATTCCGTCGTCGAGTGTAGGAAGAGCCTTCCGCGCTCAGGGGGGACTACCATCACTTGTCCCCCCGTGAAGAGGCTAAACAGCCAGTGCTGGAGGGGGTCGCGGAGTTGAACATAACGATCGAAAGATCACCCGTGACCCCCTTGCCAACAGCCGAGATGGACACCGGCGGGGTTTTAGTGGGTGCGAACCCCACATAACCCTGCGACTCCCCCCGGGGTCGCAGGGTACTCGTTAGGAGTTTCCCCGCCTTAAAAAAAAAAAAAAAAAAAGGTTAGGTTGGGGTGCGGTTCAGATTGACCTCCACGTGGTGCACCCCGGGCAACAGCGGACGATCACACTTTTCGTTTCCCGTTTGGTGTGATCGTCCGGTGGCTAACAATCTGACGACTGAGGTGGCAGTTGTCTCTGGAGGCCCTATCTCCGGAGACAAGACTCTCCGAGCTCTCTCTGCTCCATCAGAGAGAGTCTTCGGACGAGTCGGGATGGGCTCGGCGTGCACTCGCACTGCCGTCGAGCAGGCGTGGGAAACATCTCGTTTCTCACGCCCCCGTCCGCAACTCGTAATTCTGGCTAGGAAGTGTCGTGGTCACGTCTCGCGGCTTCTCCAGAACCGAGGGTCTTGCCTTAATTGGCCGGACCGCGAGGAGACAACCTCTATAAAAATCCCCAACTCCACACGCTGGGGCGCCCTACGGGGCCTCGCGCGGCGTGTGGATGCTCGAAAGAGCGGCAGGAGGGTATACCTGTCCCTAGCGGCCACCCCAGGGGAAGCCCGAACCCCTGGGTAATTGAGGGTTTTTGTTAAAATGTTTAAGACTCGTGGGATTAATAATGAATTGCACTAAAACCTACACAAATAAAAATAAAAAGCAGGAAGAAGGAGGCCAGGCTGGCTCTAGTAGCCAACCTGGCGAAGAAGAAATGGGAGAGGCGGTGGCCGTCGCAACCCCTGATGGGGCCGGCGGTCACTCGCCCATCGTGGTGAGCGATGACCCGTCTCCGTCGAGACGGGTCACGCTAAGAAGCAGCAGGAGTCGCAACGGATCCAACAGCTCCGTTGCGACTATGCTCACGGTTGGATCTGCGGATTCAAGTGAGCGCGAGCGGAGTCTGAGTCGCACTCGCGACACTGACTCCGGGTCTGACTCCGCTCCGGGGCTGGGACTTCCCGCCCCTGCGAAACGGGGAAGAGGGAGGCCCCCTACTACGGGGAGGGGCATCGGCGTCGGCCGTGCCCGCGCAGAGGCGAAGCGGTTGCTCGCAGAGCAGAGGGCAGCGGAAACGGCTGCCCAGGCCAAGGCTCGCGAGGAGTACCGTCTGCGCGTGTCGGAGGACGTCGGTGAGCGCTGCGAGCGCTACATCCTCAAGCGCCCCCGATCAGGGGCCCTTGATGATGTCGAGGGGCGGCCCACTGCCGAACTCCAGGCGAGGATCCTGGAGGACTTGGCAGTGGTGCGAGAAGTGGCCGCGAAGTCGGGCCACCTAAAGGGTACGATGGCGAAGGCGCTGAACAACGCCTCGTACTCGATCGAGAAGTCGACGGTGGAGCTGACCACCCGAACCTCCTCTGAGGAGAATCAGCTGCTCCACGCAGCCAATGCTCGCCTCAGAGGAGAGCTTACGGCGGCTCGGGAGGAGCAAAGGAGCCTCGCTGGCGAAGTTGCCCTCCTCCGAAGGGAGACGGAGGAGCTCAGGACGAGCTCCACCTTCAATATGGAGGAGGTGATGCGTACCATCATGGTCCAGGTCGGGACCATGGTGAACGCTTGCTTCGAGGCTCTTGACGAGCGGCTCCTCCCTGCCACACGTCCGCGGCCGCCTCTGGCTGCGGACAGGGCCACCGCGACTCCTTCGACTCGGATGACCCCGGCTTCTAAGGCGCCCGCCGGCTCTCGTGCGGCAACAGCGACGCCCCGCGCCACCCCAGCAGCGCCCCGTGCTGCCCCAGCAGCAAACGGAGCACCTGTGCGGCTCCTGCACCTCGGGCGACCCCGGCCCCGGCCCCGGCCTCCCGACAGCCTGCATGGCAGCCTCCGGCAGGTCCCTCTTCTGCCCCCCACGTGCCTCCTCCACCCTCTGGGCAAGCCGACGAAGAAGGCTGGACCGTGGTGACGAGGCAGGGGGGCAAGAAGAAAAAGAAGAGGAACAAGAAGAAGCGAAACCGGGACAAGGAGCGGGCTGCTCCGGTCCCGGCCACTGCCACTCCAAGGCCGAAGCAGACGGCCTTGGAGAAGTCGAAAGCTGCCGCCAAGAGGCTGCGCGCCCCCCGCACTGCGGCGGTCGTGATGAGCCTTGGCCCCGAGGCCCTGCAGAGTGGGATGACCTACGCCCAGGTCATCTCCTCTGCCAAAGGAAGCTTGAACCTGGCGGAGCTGGGCATCGAGAGCGTCCGCTTCCGTACGGCCGCCACCGGTGCCCGGCTCCTCGAAGTCTCCGGGCCTCCGGAGGACGCGAGGGCCAAGGCTGACCTCCTAGCCAGCAGGCTGCGGGAGGTGCTCCCGGCAGAGACGGTGAAGGTCTCCAGGCCAATGAGCAGCGCCGAGATGCGCCTCACGGACTTGGACGACTCCGTGACCCCTGCGGAAACCGCTGCTGCAGTCGCAGCTAGCGGTGGATGCAGGGCGGAAGACGTCCAGGTGGGGCGCATCGCGTACGAGAGGGGCCTAGGGTCGGTGTGGGTTCGCTGCCCGGCAGAGGCGGCGAGGAAGCTCGCACTGGCCGGAAAGCTAAGACTCGGATGGAGTATCGTCCGAGTCCGGCTCCTCCCAAGACGCGAAAGGCGTTGTTTCCGGTGCCTGGAGACCGGGCACCTGAGAGCGGACTGCCGCTCCGAGACGGACCGCAGCGGGCTCTGCTACCGCTGCGGACAAGCCGGGCACATTGCCCGGACATGCGAGAACGAGGTGAGCTGCCCGCTCTGCCAAGCGAGCGGCTCGCTCGCCTCGCATAGTCTCGGCAGCGGCAGCTGCAAAACAGCAGCCAAACAGAAGAAGGGAAGGGGGAAGGGGCCCGGTGCTCCCCCTCGGCCTGCCACCACCGCCAGTGAGGTGGCCATGGATGTGACACCACCGTCACATTAATGGCCACCCGAATACTGCAGGCGAATCTGAACCACTGCGCTACGGCACATGATCTCTTCATGCAGAGCCTGGCGCAGTGGTCCATACACGTCGCGGTGGTGGCTGAGCCACTTTACATACCTGAGGTCTGGATCTCGGACCGCTCAGGCCGTGCGGCCATAGCCGTCCGTCCTTCCGCGGACCACGTGCTCCGAGCGGAGAACATCACGCGGGGAGAGGGCTTCGTTTAGTTAGGTTAGGTTAGGTTAGGTTAGGTTAGGTTAGGTTAGGTTAGGTTAGGTTAGGTTAGGTTAGGTTAGGTTAGGTTAGGTTAGGTTAGGTTAGGTTAGGTTAGGTTAGGTTAGGTTAGGTTAGGTTAGGTTAGGTTAGGTTAGGTTAGGTTAGGTTAGGTTAGGTTAGGTTAGGTTAGGTTAGGTTAGGTTAGGTTAGGTTAGGTTAGGTTAGGTTAGGTTAGGTTAGGTTAGGTTAGGTTAGGTTAGGTTAGGTTAGGTTAGGTTAGGTTAGGTTAGGTTAGGTTAGGTTAGGTTAGGTTAGGTTAGGTTAGGTTAGGTTAGGTTAGGTTAGGTTAGGTTAGGTTAGGTTAGGTTAGGTTAGGTTAGGTTAGGTTAGGTTAGGTTAGGTTAGGTTAGGTTAGGTTAGGTTAGGTTAGGTTAGGTTAGGTTAGGTTAGGTTAGGTTAGGTTAGGTTAGGTTAGGTTAGGTTAGGTTAGGTTAGGTTAGGTTAGGTTAGGTTAGGTTAGGTTAGGTTAGGTTAGGTTAGGTTAGGTTAGGTTAGGTTAGGTTAGGTTAGGTTAGGTTAGGTTAGGTTAGGTTAGGTTAGGTTAGGTTAGGTTAGGTTAGGTTAGGTTAGGTTAGGTTAGGTTAGGTTAGGTTAGGTTAGGTTAGGTTAGGTTAGGTTAGGTTAGGTTAGGTTAGGTTAGGTTAGGTTAGGTTAGGTTAGGTTAGGTTAGGTTAGGTTAGGTTAGGTTAGGTTAGGTTAGGTTAGGTTAGGTTAGGTTAGGTTAGGTTAGGTTAGGTTAGGTTAGGTTAGGTTAGGTTAGGTTAGGTTAGGTTAGGTTAGGTTAGGTTAGGTTAGGTTAGGTTAGGTTAGGTTAGGTTAGGTTAGGTTAGGTTAGGTTAGGTTAGGTTAGGTTAGGTTAGGTTAGGTTAGGTTAGGTTAGGTTAGGTTAGGTTAGGTTAGGTTAGGTTAGGTTAGGTTAGGTTAGGTTAGGTTAGGTTAGGTTAGGTTAGGTTAGGTTAGGTTAGGTTAGGTTAGGTTAGGTTAGGTTAGGTTAGGTTAGGTTAGGTTAGGTTAGGTTAGGTTAGGTTAGGTTAGGTTAGGTTAGGTTAGGTTAGGTTAGGTTAGGTTAGGTTAGGTTAGGTTAGGTTAGGTTAGGTTAGGTTAGGTTAGGTTAGGTTAGGTTAGGTTAGGTTAGGTTAGGTTAGGTTAGGTTAGGTTAGGTTAGGTTAGGTTAGGTTAGGTTAGGTTAGGTTAGGTTAGGTTAGGTTAGGTTAGGTTAGGTTAGGTTAGGTTAGGTTAGGTTAGGTTAGGTTAGGTTAGGTTAGGTTAGGTTAGGTTAGGTTAGGTTAGGTTAGGTTAGGTTAGGTTAGGTTAGGTTAGGTTAGGTTAGGTTAGGTTAGGTTAGGTTAGGTTAGGTTAGGTTAGGTTAGGTTAGGTTAGGTTAGGTTAGGTTAGGTTAGGTTAGGTTAGGTTAGGTTAGGTTAGGTTAGGTTAGGTTAGGTTAGGTTAGGTTAGGTTAGGTTAGGTTAGGTTAGGTTAGGTTAGGTTAGGTTAGGTTAGGTTAGGTTAGGTTAGGTTAGGTTAGGTTAGGTTAGGTTAGGTTAGGTTAGGTTAGGTTAGGTTAGGTTAGGTTAGGTTAGGTTAGGTTAGGTTAGGTTAGGTTAGGTTAGGTTAGGTTAGGTTAGGTTAGGTTAGGTTAGGTTAGGTTAGGTTAGGTTAGGTTAGGTTAGGTTAGGTTAGGTTAGGTTAGGTTAGGTTAGGTTAGGTTAGGTTAGGTTAGGTTAGGTTAGGTTAGGTTAGGTTAGGTTAGGTTAGGTTAGGTTAGGTTAGGTTAGGTTAGGTTAGGTTAGGTTAGGTTAGGTTAGGTTAGGTTAGGTTAGGTTAGGTTAGGTTAGGTTAGGTTAGGTTAGGTTAGGTTAGGTTAGGTTAGGTTAGGTTAGGTTAGGTTAGGTTAGGTTAGGTTAGGTTAGGTTAGGTTAGGTTAGGTTAGGTTAGGTTAGGTTAGGTTAGGTTAGGTTAGGTTAGGTTAGGTTAGGTTAGGTTAGGTTAGGTTAGGTTAGGTTAGGTTAGGTTAGGTTAGGTTAGGTTAGGTTAGGTTAGGTTAGGTTAGGTTAGGTTAGGTTAGGTTAGGTTAGGTTAGGTTAGGTTAGGTTAGGTTAGGTTAGGTTAGGTTAGGTTAGGTTAGGTTAGGTTAGGTTAGGTTAGGTTAGGTTAGGTTAGGTTAGGTTAGGTTAGGTTAGGTTAGGTTAGGTTAGGTTAGGTTAGGTTAGGTTAGGTTAGGTTAGGTTAGGTTAGGTTAGGTTAGGTTAGGTTAGGTTAGGTTAGGTTAGGTTAGGTTAGGTTAGGTTAGGTTAGGTTAGGTTAGGTTAGGTTAGGTTAGGTTAGGTTAGGTTAGGTTAGGTTAGGTTAGGTTAGGTTAGGTTAGGTTAGGTTAGGTTAGGTTAGGTTAGGTTAGGTTAGGTTAGGTTAGGTTAGGTTAGGTTAGGTTAGGTTAGGTTAGGTTAGGTTAGGTTAGGTTAGGTTAGGTTAGGTTAGGTTAGGTTAGGTTAGGTTAGGTTAGGTTAGGTTAGGTTAGGTTAGGTTAGGTTAGGTTAGGTTAGGTTAGGTTAGGTTAGGTTAGGTTAGGTTAGGTTAGGTTAGGTTAGGTTAGGTTAGGTTAGGTTAGGTTAGGTTAGGTTAGGTTAGGTTAGGTTAGGTTAGGTTAGGTTAGGTTAGGTTAGGTTAGGTTAGGTTAGGTTAGGTTAGGTTAGGTTAGGTTAGGTTAGGTTAGGTTAGGTTAGGTTAGGTTAGGTTAGGTTAGGTTAGGTTAGGTTAGGTTAGGTTAGGTTAGGTTAGGTTAGGTTAGGTTAGGTTAGGTTAGGTTAGGTTAGGTTAGGTTAGGTTAGGTTAGGTTAGGTTAGGTTAGGTTAGGTTAGGTTAGGTTAGGTTAGGTTAGGTTAGGTTAGGTTAGGTTAGGTTAGGTTAGGTTAGGTTAGGTTAGGTTAGGTTAGGTTAGGTTAGGTTAGGTTAGGTTAGGTTAGGTTAGGTTAGGTTAGGTTAGGTTAGGTTAGGTTAGGTTAGGTTAGGTTAGGTTAGGTTAGGTTAGGTTAGGTTAGGTTAGGTTAGGTTAGGTTAGGTTAGGTTAGGTTAGGTTAGGTTAGGTTAGGTTAGGTTAGGTTAGGTTAGGTTAGGTTAGGTTAGGTTAGGTTAGGTTAGGTTAGGTTAGGTTAGGTTAGGTTAGGTTAGGTTAGGTTAGGTTAGGTTAGGTTAGGTTAGGTTAGGTTAGGTTAGGTTAGGTTAGGTTAGGTTAGGTTAGGTTAGGTTAGGTTAGGTTAGGTTAGGTTAGGTTAGGTTAGGTTAGGTTAGGTTAGGTTAGGTTAGGTTAGGTTAGGTTAGGTTAGGTTAGGTTAGGTTAGGTTAGGTTAGGTTAGGTTAGGTTAGGTTAGGTTAGGTTAGGTTAGGTTAGGTTAGGTTAGGTTAGGTTAGGTTAGGTTAGGTTAGGTTAGGTTAGGTTAGGTTAGGTTAGGTTAGGTTAGGTTAGGTTAGGTTAGGTTAGGTTAGGTTAGGTTAGGTTAGGTTAGGTTAGGTTAGGTTAGGTTAGGTTAGGTTAGGTTAGGTTAGGTTAGGTTAGGTTAGGTTAGGTTAGGTTAGGTTAGGTTAGGTTAGGTTAGGTTAGGTTAGGTTAGGTTAGGTTAGGTTAGGTTAGGTTAGGTTAGGTTAGGTTAGGTTAGGTTAGGTTAGGTTAGGTTAGGTTAGGTTAGGTTAGGTTAGGTTAGGTTAGGTTAGGTTAGGTTAGGTTAGGTTAGGTTAGGTTAGGTTAGGTTAGGTTAGGTTAGGTTAGGTTAGGTTAGGTTAGGTTAGGTTAGGTTAGGTTAGGTTAGGTTAGGTTAGGTTAGGTTAGGTTAGGTTAGGTTAGGTTAGGTTAGGTTAGGTTAGGTTAGGTTAGGTTAGGTTAGGTTAGGTTAGGTTAGGTTAGGTTAGGTTAGGTTAGGTTAGGTTAGGTTAGGTTAGGTTAGGTTAGGTTAGGTTAGGTTAGGTTAGGTTAGGTTAGGTTAGGTTAGGTTAGGTTAGGTTAGGTTAGGTTAGGTTAGGTTAGGTTAGGTTAGGTTAGGTTAGGTTAGGTTAGGTTAGGTTAGGTTAGGTTAGGTTAGGTTAGGTTAGGTTAGGTTAGGTTAGGTTAGGTTAGGTTAGGTTAGGTTAGGTTAGGTTAGGTTAGGTTAGGTTAGGTTAGGTTAGGTTAGGTTAGGTTAGGTTAGGTTAGGTTAGGTTAGGTTAGGTTAGGTTAGGTTAGGTTAGGTTAGGTTAGGTTAGGTTAGGTTAGGTTAGGTTAGGTTAGGTTAGGTTAGGTTAGGTTAGGTTAGGTTAGGTTAGGTTAGGTTAGGTTAGGTTAGGTTAGGTTAGGTTAGGTTAGGTTAGGTTAGGTTAGGTTAGGTTAGGTTAGGTTAGGTTAGGTTAGGTTAGGTTAGGTTAGGTTAGGTTAGGTTAGGTTAGGTTAGGTTAGGTTAGGTTAGGTTAGGTTAGGTTAGGTTAGGTTAGGTTAGGTTAGGTTAGGTTAGGTTAGGTTAGGTTAGGTTAGGTTAGGTTAGGTTAGGTTAGGTTAGGTTAGGTTAGGTTAGGTTAGGTTAGGTTAGGTTAGGTTAGGTTAGGTTAGGTTAGGTTAGGTTAGGTTAGGTTAGGTTAGGTTAGGTTAGGTTAGGTTAGGTTAGGTTAGGTTAGGTTAGGTTAGGTTAGGTTAGGTTAGGTTAGGTTAGGTTAGGTTAGGTTAGGTTAGGTTAGGTTAGGTTAGGTTAGGTTAGGTTAGGTTAGGTTAGGTTAGGTTAGGTTAGGTTAGGTTAGGTTAGGTTAGGTTAGGTTAGGTTAGGTTAGGTTAGGTTAGGTTAGGTTAGGTTAGGTTAGGTTAGGTTAGGTTAGGTTAGGTTAGGTTAGGTTAGGTTAGGTTAGGTTAGGTTAGGTTAGGTTAGGTTAGGTTAGGTTAGGTTAGGTTAGGTTAGGTTAGGTTAGGTTAGGTTAGGTTAGGTTAGGTTAGGTTAGGTTAGGTTAGGTTAGGTTAGGTTAGGTTAGGTTAGGTTAGGTTAGGTTAGGTTAGGTTAGGTTAGGTTAGGTTAGGTTAGGTTAGGTTAGGTTAGGTTAGGTTAGGTTAGGTTAGGTTAGGTTAGGTTAGGTTAGGTTAGGTTAGGTTAGGTTAGGTTAGGTTAGGTTAGGTTAGGTTAGGTTAGGTTAGGTTAGGTTAGGTTAGGTTAGGTTAGGTTAGGTTAGGTTAGGTTAGGTTAGGTTAGGTTAGGTTAGGTTAGGTTAGGTTAGGTTAGGTTAGGTTAGGTTAGGTTAGGTTAGGTTAGGTTAGGTTAGGTTAGGTTAGGTTAGGTTAGGTTAGGTTAGGTTAGGTTAGGTTAGGTTAGGTTAGGTTAGGTTAGGTTAGGTTAGGTTAGGTTAGGTTAGGTTAGGTTAGGTTAGGTTAGGTTAGGTTAGGTTAGGTTAGGTTAGGTTAGGTTAGGTTAGGTTAGGTTAGGTTAGGTTAGGTTAGGTTAGGTTAGGTTAGGTTAGGTTAGGTTAGGTTAGGTTAGGTTAGGTTAGGTTAGGTTAGGTTAGGTTAGGTTAGGTTAGGTTAGGTTAGGTTAGGTTAGGTTAGGTTAGGTTAGGTTAGGTTAGGTTAGGTTAGGTTAGGTTAGGTTAGGTTAGGTTAGGTTAGGTTAGGTTAGGTTAGGTTAGGTTAGGTTAGGTTAGGTTAGGTTAGGTTAGGTTAGGTTAGGTTAGGTTAGGTTAGGTTAGGTTAGGTTAGGTTAGGTTAGGTTAGGTTAGGTTAGGTTAGGTTAGGTTAGGTTAGGTTAGGTTAGGTTAGGTTAGGTTAGGTTAGGTTAGGTTAGGTTAGGTTAGGTTAGGTTAGGTTAGGTTAGGTTAGGTTAGGTTAGGTTAGGTTAGGTTAGGTTAGGTTAGGTTAGGTTAGGTTAGGTTAGGTTAGGTTAGGTTAGGTTAGGTTAGGTTAGGTTAGGTTAGGTTAGGTTAGGTTAGGTTAGGTTAGGTTAGGTTAGGTTAGGTTAGGTTAGGTTAGGTTAGGTTAGGTTAGGTTAGGTTAGGTTAGGTTAGGTTAGGTTAGGTTAGGTTAGGTTAGGTTAGGTTAGGTTAGGTTAGGTTAGGTTAGGTTAGGTTAGGTTAGGTTAGGTTAGGTTAGGTTAGGTTAGGTTAGGTTAGGTTAGGTTAGGTTAGGTTAGGTTAGGTTAGGTTAGGTTAGGTTAGGTTAGGTTAGGTTAGGTTAGGTTAGGTTAGGTTAGGTTAGGTTAGGTTAGGTTAGGTTAGGTTAGGTTAGGTTAGGTTAGGTTAGGTTAGGTTAGGTTAGGTTAGGTTAGGTTAGGTTAGGTTAGGTTAGGTTAGGTTAGGTTAGGTTAGGTTAGGTTAGGTTAGGTTAGGTTAGGTTAGGTTAGGTTAGGTTAGGTTAGGTTAGGTTAGGTTAGGTTAGGTTAGGTTAGGTTAGGTTAGGTTAGGTTAGGTTAGGTTAGGTTAGGTTAGGTTAGGTTAGGTTAGGTTAGGTTAGGTTAGGTTAGGTTAGGTTAGGTTAGGTTAGGTTAGGTTAGGTTAGGTTAGGTTAGGTTAGGTTAGGTTAGGTTAGGTTAGGTTAGGTTAGGTTAGGTTAGGTTAGGTTAGGTTAGGTTAGGTTAGGTTAGGTTAGGTTAGGTTAGGTTAGGTTAGGTTAGGTTAGGTTAGGTTAGGTTAGGTTAGGTTAGGTTAGGTTAGGTTAGGTTAGGTTAGGTTAGGTTAGGTTAGGTTAGGTTAGGTTAGGTTAGGTTAGGTTAGGTTAGGTTAGGTTAGGTTAGGTTAGGTTAGGTTAGGTTAGGTTAGGTTAGGTTAGGTTAGGTTAGGTTAGGTTAGGTTAGGTTAGGTTAGGTTAGGTTAGGTTAGGTTAGGTTAGGTTAGGTTAGGTTAGGTTAGGTTAGGTTAGGTTAGGTTAGGTTAGGTTAGGTTAGGTTAGGTTAGGTTAGGTTAGGTTAGGTTAGGTTAGGTTAGGTTAGGTTAGGTTAGGTTAGGTTAGGTTAGGTTAGGTTAGGTTAGGTTAGGTTAGGTTAGGTTAGGTTAGGTTAGGTTAGGTTAGGTTAGGTTAGGTTAGGTTAGGTTAGGTTAGGTTAGGTTAGGTTAGGTTAGGTTAGGTTAGGTTAGGTTAGGTTAGGTTAGGTTAGGTTAGGTTAGGTTAGGTTAGGTTAGGTTAGGTTAGGTTAGGTTAGGTTAGGTTAGGTTAGGTTAGGTTAGGTTAGGTTAGGTTAGGTTAGGTTAGGTTAGGTTAGGTTAGGTTAGGTTAGGTTAGGTTAGGTTAGGTTAGGTTAGGTTAGGTTAGGTTAGGTTAGGTTAGGTTAGGTTAGGTTAGGTTAGGTTAGGTTAGGTTAGGTTAGGTTAGGTTAGGTTAGGTTAGGTTAGGTTAGGTTAGGTTAGGTTAGGTTAGGTTAGGTTAGGTTAGGTTAGGTTAGGTTAGGTTAGGTTAGGTTAGGTTAGGTTAGGTTAGGTTAGGTTAGGTTAGGTTAGGTTAGGTTAGGTTAGGTTAGGTTAGGTTAGGTTAGGTTAGGTTAGGTTAGGTTAGGTTAGGTTAGGTTAGGTTAGGTTAGGTTAGGTTAGGTTAGGTTAGGTTAGGTTAGGTTAGGTTAGGTTAGGTTAGGTTAGGTTAGGTTAGGTTAGGTTAGGTTAGGTTAGGTTAGGTTAGGTTAGGTTAGGTTAGGTTAGGTTAGGTTAGGTTAGGTTAGGTTAGGTTAGGTTAGGTTAGGTTAGGTTAGGTTAGGTTAGGTTAGGTTAGGTTAGGTTAGGTTAGGTTAGGTTAGGTAGGTTAGGTTAGGTTAGGTTAGGTTAGGTTAGGTTAGGTTAGGTTAGGTTAGGTTAGGTTAGGTTAGGTTAGGTTAGGTTAGGTTAGGTTAGGTTAGGTTAGGTTA
>CATOPS010000032.1:0-40789 GCA_951802225.1 Euspilapteryx auroguttella | reverse complement strand
AACCTAACCTAACCTAACCTAACCTAACCTAACCTAACCTAACCTAACCTAACCTAACCTAACCTAACCTAACCTAACCTAACCTAACCTAACCTAACCTAACCTAACCTAACCTAACCTAACCTAACCTAACCTAACCTAACCTAACCTAACCTAACCTAACCTAACCTAACCTAACCTAACCTAACCTAACCTAACCTAACCTAACCTAACCTAACCTAACCTAACCTAACCTAACCTAACCTAACCTAACCTAACCTAACCTAACCTAACCTAACCTAACCTAACCTAACCTAACCTAACCTAACCTAACCTAACCTAACCTAACCTAACCTAACCTAACCTAACCTAACCTAACCTAACCTAACCTAACCTAACCTAACCTAACCTAACCTAACCTAACCTAACCTAACCTAACCTAACCTAACCTAACCTAACCTAACCTAACCTAACCTAACCTAACCTAACCTAACCTAACCTAACCTAACCTAACCTAACCTAACCTAACCTAACCTAACCTAACCTAACCTAACCTAACCTAACCTAACCTAACCTAACCTAACCTAACCTAACCTAACCTAACCTAACCTAACCTAACCTAACCTAACCTAACCTAACCTAACCTAACCTAACCTAACCTAACCTAACCTAACCTAACCTAACCTAACCTAACCTAACCTAACCTAACCTAACCTAACCTAACCTAACCTAACCTAACCTAACCTAACCTAACCTAACCTAACCTAACCTAACCTAACCTAACCTAACCTAACCTAACCTAACCTAACCTAACCTAACCTAACCTAACCTAACCTAACCTAACCTAACCTAACCTAACCTAACCTAACCTAACCTAACCTAACCTAACCTAACCTAACCTAACCTAACCTAACCTAACCTAACCTAACCTAACCTAACCTAACCTAACCTAACCTAACCTAACCTAACCTAACCTAACCTAACCTAACCTAACCTAACCTAACCTAACCTAACCTAACCTAACCTAACCTAACCTAACCTAACCTAACCTAACCTAACCTAACCTAACCTAACCTAACCTAACCTAACCTAACCTAACCTAACCTAACCTAACCTAACCTAACCTAACCTAACCTAACCTAACCTAACCTAACCTAACCTAACCTAACCTAACCTAACCTAACCTAACCTAACCTAACCTAACCTAACCTAACCTAACCTAACCTAACCTAACCTAACCTAACCTAACCTAACCTAACCTAACCTAACCTAACCTAACCTAACCTAACCTAACCTAACCTAACCTAACCTAACCTAACCTAACCTAACCTAACCTAACCTAACCTAACCTAACCTAACCTAACCTAACCTAACCTAACCTAACCTAACCTAACCTAACCTAACCTAACCTAACCTAACCTAACCTAACCTAACCTAACCTAACCTAACCTAACCTAACCTAACCTAACCTAACCTAACCTAACCTAACCTAACCTAACCTAACCTAACCTAACCTAACCTAACCTAACCTAACCTAACCTAACCTAACCTAACCTAACCTAACCTAACCTAACCTAACCTAACCTAACCTAACCTAACCTAACCTAACCTAACCTAACCTAACCTAACCTAACCTAACCTAACCTAACCTAACCTAACCTAACCTAACCTAACCTAACCTAACCTAACCTAACCTAACCTAACCTAACCTAACCTAACCTAACCTAACCTAACCTAACCTAACCTAACCTAACCTAACCTAACCTAACCTAACCTAACCTAACCTAACCTAACCTAACCTAACCTAACCTAACCTAACCTAACCTAACCTAACCTAACCTAACCTAACCTAACCTAACCTAACCTAACCTAACCTAACCTAACCTAACCTAACCTAACCTAACCTAACCTAACCTAACCTAACCTAACCTAACCTAACCTAACCTAACCTAACCTAACCTAACCTAACCTAACCTAACCTAACCTAACCTAACCTAACCTAACCTAACCTAACCTAACCTAACCTAACCTAACCTAACCTAACCTAACCTAACCTAACCTAACCTAACCTAACCTAACCTAACCTAACCTAACCTAACCTAACCTAACCTAACCTAACCTAACCTAACCTAACCTAACCTAACCTAACCTAACCTAACCTAACCTAACCTAACCTAACCTAACCTAACCTAACCTAACCTAACCTAACCTAACCTAACCTAACCTAACCTAACCTAACCTAACCTAACCTAACCTAACCTAACCTAACCTAACCTAACCTAACCTAACCTAACCTAACCTAACCTAACCTAACCTAACCTAACCTAACCTAACCTAACCTAACCTAACCTAACCTAACCTAACCTAACCTAACCTAACCTAACCTAACCTAACCTAACCTAACCTAACCTAACCTAACCTAACCTAACCTAACCTAACCTAACCTAACCTAACCTAACCTAACCTAACCTAACCTAACCTAACCTAACCTAACCTAACCTAACCTAACCTAACCTAACCTAACCTAACCTAACCTAACCTAACCTAACCTAACCTAACCTAACCTAACCTAACCTAACCTAACCTAACCTAACCTAACCTAACCTAACCTAACCTAACCTAACCTAACCTAACCTAACCTAACCTAACCTAACCTAACCTAACCTAACCTAACCTAACCTAACCTAACCTAACCTAACCTAACCTAACCTAACCTAACCTAACCTAACCTAACCTAACCTAACCTAACCTAACCTAACCTAACCTAACCTAACCTAACCTAACCTAACCTAACCTAACCTAACCTAACCTAACCTAACCTAACCTAACCTAACCTAACCTAACCTAACCTAACCTAACCTAACCTAACCTAACCTAACCTAACCTAACCTAACCTAACCTAACCTAACCTAACCTAACCTAACCTAACCTAACCTAACCTAACCTAACCTAACCTAACCTAACCTAACCTAACCTAACCTAACCTAACCTAACCTAACCTAACCTAACCTAACCTAACCTAACCTAACCTAACCTAACCTAACCTAACCTAACCTAACCTAACCTAACCTAACCTAACCTAACCTAACCTAACCTAACCTAACCTAACCTAACCTAACCTAACCTAACCTAACCTAACCTAACCTAACCTAACCTAACCTAACCTAACCTAACCTAACCTAACCTAACCTAACCTAACCTAACCTAACCTAACCTAACCTAACCTAACCTAACCTAACCTAACCTAACCTAACCTAACCTAACCTAACCTAACCTAACCTAACCTAACCTAACCTAACCTAACCTAACCTAACCTAACCTAACCTAACCTAACCTAACCTAACCTAACCTAACCTAACCTAACCTAACCTAACCTAACCTAACCTAACCTAACCTAACCTAACCTAACCTAACCTAACCTAACCTAACCTAACCTAACCTAACCTAACCTAACCTAACCTAACCTAACCTAACCTAACCTAACCTAACCTAACCTAACCTAACCTAACCTAACCTAACCTAACCTAACCTAACCTAACCTAACCTAACCTAACCTAACCTAACCTAACCTAACCTAACCTAACCTAACCTAACCTAACCTAACCTAACCTAACCTAACCTAACCTAACCTAACCTAACCTAACCTAACCTAACCTAACCTAACCTAACCTAACCTAACCTAACCTAACCTAACCTAACCTAACCTAACCTAACCTAACCTAACCTAACCTAACCTAACCTAACCTAACCTAACCTAACCTAACCTAACCTAACCTAACCTAACCTAACCTAACCTAACCTAACCTAACCTAACCTAACCTAACCTAACCTAACCTAACCTAACCTAACCTAACCTAACCTAACCTAACCTAACCTAACCTAACCTAACCTAACCTAACCTAACCTAACCTAACCTAACCTAACCTAACCTAACCTAACCTAACCTAACCTAACCTAACCTAACCTAACCTAACCTAACCTAACCTAACCTAACCTAACCTAACCTAACCTAACCTAACCTAACCTAACCTAACCTAACCTAACCTAACCTAACCTAACCTAACCTAACCTAACCTAACCTAACCTAACCTAACCTAACCTAACCTAACCTAACCTAACCTAACCTAACCTAACCTAACCTAACCTAACCTAACCTAACCTTTTTTTTTTTTTTTTTTTTTTTTTTTTTTTAAGGCGGGGAAACTCCTAACGAGTACCCTGCGACCCCGGGGGGAGTCGCAGGGTTATGTGGGGTTCGCACCCACTAAAACCCCGCCGGTGTCCATCTCGGCTGTTGGCAAGGGGGTCACGGGTGATCTTTCGATCGTTATGTTCAACTCCGCGACCCCCTCCAGCACTGGCTATAAGCCTCTTCGCGGGGGGACAAGTGGTAGTCCCCCCTGAGCACGGATGGCTCTTCCTACATTTGACGGCGGAATCGGGACACCGCGTTCCGCCGTCCTTCTCGGGGCCGTTCTATGACTACACGAGGCCCCCGCCTCGTGCACCCAACGACCCCGGGGTCCCCTCTTAGTCGCCTCTTACGACAGGCAGGGGATACCTCAGTCCTATTCTTCGGCCCGGTACTGCAGGGCGTGCGGCGGCGCTTCATGGCCTCGCGCCGCCGCGGCGACGAACTCGCCGTCTGGCCGGGTTCGCCGCCTCTCTTTCTCGTTCGGCCGTCTCCTTTGCGAGCATGACTGCTTCGCAGAAGGAGACGGCCGCCATCCATGCCTCTCTGCTGCCGACCATGGCTCGCACCACAGCCGGCAGGGAGAGGTCCATCCCAATGACGGTCTGGAGGACCGCACGTTCAGCCACCCAGGCTGGGCACACCTCTAGGGTGTGCTGGGCCGTATCTTCGGGGCAATCGCAGTGGTGGCACCCAGGGGTCTGTTCGCGTCCTAACATCGCCAGGTAACTCCCGAAGCAGCCATGCCCCGAGAGCACCTGGGTCAGACGGAAGCTAAGAGCCCCGTGGTGCCGATGCAGCCACTGCTCCAGGACGGGGAGTATGGCCTCCACCGTCCTGTGCCCCGCGCTCGGCCTTCCCAGCCTGAGCGCCCAAGCCTCCTCAGCTGCGGTTTCGGCCTCCTGTCGGCGTGCAATTACTTCGCGCGGAGTTGGCCAATGGCCCCTCGCACGCGCCTCCTCGCGCCAGTTGTACACGGCGGCGAGGGTCCTCGCGTCGAGGTCCCACGGCAAACTCCGCGCCATCAGGCATGCCGCCTCGCGGGAGATCGTGCGGTATCCGCGCGCGATCCGGACGGCCATGATTCGCTGGGCTCTTCCCAGCGCCACCTCGTTGCGGCCGTCCAGTGCCGGCGCCCAGATAGGGGCACCGTACATGGCGATGGACCGCACAATCCCCGCATATAACTGCCGACAGAAGGCCGTTGGCCCTCCCAGGTTGGGCAGCAGCCTACTCAGCGCTGCCGCCGCCACGAGCAACCTCGGTCCCAGGCGCTCAAAGTGAGCGCGGAACGTCCACCTGCCGTCGAGGACCAACCCCAAGTACTTCAGGGTGGATTCGACGGCAATGGGCTCCCCGCCCACGATGATGGGTGTGGCCGCAGGGGGAGGATTCCTCGCCCCGTGGAACCACATCGCCTGGGACTTGTGGAGGGCCACCTCCAGACCGACCATTCTTATCCTCCGCACCACGTGCGCGACACCAGCAGTCGCGATGATCGCGGTCTCTCTGTAATCTCCTCCTCGAGTCGTCACCAGGGTGTCGTCTGCATAGCAGGTGAGCTCGACACCCGGGAGGTTGGCTCCGCGCAGCACCCAGTCGTAGCCGAGGTTCCACAGAAGGGGGCCAAGAACGGACCCCTGTGGAACCCCGCACGTCATCGCCCGGCGGACCCAACCCTCTCGGCCAGGGTACGAGATGTACCTGTCCGAGAGGTACGACTCGAGGACGAGCCGCAAGTAGGGAGGCACCCGGTGGTGTACTAGGGCCTCCCTGATGCAGGACCAGGGCAGGGTGTTGAACGCGTTGGCGATGTCCAACGACACCGCCAGCACTACCCCGCCCCTCGCGATCTCCTTGTCTGCGATGTCGCGCACGCGTTGCACTGCGTGCAACGTTGAGCGACAGGCGCGAAACCCGAACTGGTTCTCCGACAGATCCGGCCCAACCGACTGGAGATGTCGGTTGATGCGGGCAGCTATGACTCTCTCGAGCAGCTTGCCCGCCTCATCCAACAGGACGATAGGCCGGAAATCTGACGGAGCGACAGAGTCGGCGAGCCGGCCCTCCTTTCTGATGAGGACCAGCTTGCCCGTTTTCCACTGCAGAGGGAACACACCTTGTTCCATGCAGGTGGAGAACAGGCTGCGGAGCCGAATCTCCAACGCCTCTGGCTTCAATGACAGGAACCAGGCCTTGGCTGGAATTCCATCCAAGCCTGGTGCCGTCTTTTTGCCGCGGAGGCGCTCGGCCGCCGCTGCCAACTCTGTCTCTGAGACTTCCTCAGGTAATTCCCGTTCGGGCTCTGGGCCTGTCGCTCCCATTGCTGGGGCCCGGTGCTCCCCTCGGACGGGGAAGAGGGCCAAGACGACGCTTTCTGTTACTCGCGGCTGGAGACTCTGGGTCAGCGGAGGCTCCCATGGTCGGAGCTTCCGCCTGGCCACTTTATATGGCCGGCCCCAGGGATCCTCGTTGAGAGTCTCCAGCAACTCCTTCCTCGCGTTCGCCTTGGCCTCAAGGATTGCCGCCCTGAGAACATGCTTGTTCTCCCGGTGCACGCCATGGAGACGGACCTCCTCGTCAACGTCTCTGCGGCGGCGACGGCGCTGTCGTTTGTACTGGCGCCACGAAGCTACGCAGGCTCTGCGTAGCTGCGCTAGCTCGTCGGACCACCAGTACACTTGTCGCCTGGGGCGGAGCGTCCTCACGCGAGGCATTGCAGCGTCACAAACGCTGGTCATGGCCTCGCGGAACCACTCCACCTCGTCCTCGACTTCCGCAGCGCCATCAGGCACCGGGATCCACGACTGCACCAGGGCGGCTTCCTTCAGGATTTCCCCGTCCATCCTCTTGAGGGCCCATCTCGGACCGCTCGCAACCGGGGCTGCGGCGAGTGCCGCGGAGAGGTCGTATCGGATGTATTTGTGATCCGAATACGTTTCCACCTCCGACAGCACACGCCAGCCGGTTATCTGTGGCAGCAGGGTCGGGCTCCCAAACGTCAGATCGACGATTGAGGACCCGTTGTGCCGCACACAGGTCGGCTCTGAGCCCCGATTGGTCACCGCTAGGCCAGCGGCCACAGCCCACTCCATCACGGCCTCGCCGCGTGGATCCGTCCTCGGGGACCCCCACACAACACTCTTGGCGTTGAAGTCCCCTGCGACTAGCACGCGGCGGGCGTTGCTCCGCAGAACCAGCGCCTCCAGCTCCGCGAGGAAGGGCTCGAAGTCCTGCATTGGACGCCGGGGGGGGAAGTATACACTGACTAGTAACATCTCCCCCAGCATGCAGGAAACGAAGCCCTCTCCCCGCATGATGTTCTCCGCTCGGAGCACGTGGTCCGCGGAGGGACGGACGGCTATGGCCGCTCGGCCTGAGCGGTCCGAGATCCAGCCCTCAGGAATGTAAAGTGGCTCAGCCACCACCGCGACGTGTATGGACCACTGCGCCAGGCTCTGCATGAAGAGATCATGTGCCGTAGCGCAGTGGTTCAGATTCGCCTGCAGTATCCGGGTGGCCATTAATGTGACGGTGGTGTCACATCCATGGCCACCTCACTGGCGGTGGTGGCAGGCCGAGGGGGAGCACCGGGCCCCTTCCCCCTTCCCTTTCCTTTCTTCGCTGCACTTTTGCAGCTGCCGCTGCCGAGACTGTGCGAGGCGAGCGCGCCGCTCGCCTGACAGAGCGGACAGCTCACCTCGCCTTGGCACATGCGGGCAATGTGCCCAGCTTGTCCGCAGCGGTAGCAGAGCCCGCTGCGGTCCGTCTCGGAGCGGCAATCCACCCTGAGGTGCCCGGTCTCCAGGCACCGGAAGCAGCGCCTTTCGCGCCTCGGGAGGAGCCGGACTCGGACGACACTCCATCCGAGTTTTAGTTTCCCGGTCGATGCGAGCTTCTTCGCTGCCTCCACCGGGCAGCGAACCCACACCGACCCCAGACCCCTCTCGTACGCGATGCGCCCCACTTGGACTTCGTCAGCCCTGCATCCACCGCTAGCTGCGACTGCAGCTGCGGTTTCTTCAGGGGTGACGGAGTCATCCAAGTCGGTGAGGCGCATCTCTGCGCTGCTCATCGGCCTGGAGACCTTGACCGTCTCAGCTGGCAGCACCTCCCGCAGCTTGTTGGCTAGGAGGTCAGCCTTGGCCCTCGCTTCTTCCGGAGGCCCGGAGATTTCCAGGAGCCGGGCACCAGTGGCGGCCGCACGGAAGCGGACGCTCTGGATACCCAGCTCCGCCAGGTTTACTCTCCCCTTTGCAGAGGAGATGACCTGAGCGTAGGTCATCCCACTCTGCAGGGCCTCAGGGCCAAGGCTTAGCGTGACCGCCGCAGTGCGGGGGGCGCGCAGCTTCTTTGCCGCAGCCTTCGACTTTTCCAAGGCCGTCTGCTTCGGCCTTGGAGTAGCAGGTGCCGGGACTGGAGCAGCCCGCTCCTTGTCTCGGTTCCGCTTCTTCTTCTTCCGCTTCTTGTTCTTGCCCCCCTGCCTCGTCACCACGGTCCAGCCTTCATCGTCGGCCGGACCAGTGGGAGGAGGAATGTGGGGGGCAGAAGAGGTGCCCGCCGTTGGTTGCCAGGCGGGCGCTCGGGGCACCGGGGCTGCTCTGGGCGCCGGGGCTGCTCGAGGGGCCGGTGGGGTCCCACGAGTGGCCGCGGGCGTTTTGCCCTTCTGGGTTGCTCGAGGGGCCGGGGCCGCTCGAGGTGCTGGAGCCGAGGGGGCTCTGTCCGACGCTAGGGGTGGCCGAGGACGTTGGGCCGGGAGGAGGCGCTCATCCAGAGCCTCCAAGCGTGCGTTCATCATGGTCCCGAGCTGGACCATGATGTCGCGCTTTAACTCCTCCAAGTTGAGGGCAGGAACTCCAGTCCGGAGCTCCTCCACCTCTCGTCGGAGGAGGGCCACCTCGCCGTGGAGGCTCCTCGCCTCCTCCCGGGCTGCCTTCTCTTCCCTTTTGAGGCGAGCGTTTTCTGCCACGAGCAGCCTGCTCTCCTCAGTTGCGGTCCGGTTCCTCAGCTCCTCTGTGTTTCGGGAGATGGAGGCCGTGGCGATTTTAAGGGCCTTGGTCATTGTGCCCTTAAGGTTGCCTGACTTGGCCGCCACCTCTCGAACCACCGCCAGATCCTCCTGGATACGTGCCTGAAGGTCGGCGGTGGACAGCCCCTCGACGTCGTCCGGGTCTCCTGGTCGGGGGCGCAGCGAGTTATAGCGCTCGCAGCGCTCCCCCAGATCGTCCGACTCCCGCGCCCGGAACTCGTCCCGTGCTTTGGCCTGGGCGGCCTTCTCGGCTGCCTGTGACTCCACAAGCAGCCGCTTCGCCTCGGCACGGGCACGGCTGACCCCGATGCCTTTCCCCGTTGTGGGGGGTCTCCCTCGTCCCCGCTTTGACGGCGGGGGCAGGCCCAATCCCGGACCGGAGTCAGACCCCGAGTCCGTGTCCAACAGCCGGTCACGGCTATTGGACCTCTCCCGAGACCCGGCCGATCCAACAGTCACCATCGTAGCGATGGAACTGATGGACCCAGCACGGCTCCTCGTTCGGCTCGAGCTCCTTGAGGAGAGCCGTATCGTTGGATACGGGTCCTCCCCAGGAGCTATCGGCCTGCGACCGTCAGTCCCGCTTGGGACAGCGACGGCGGCTGCCTCCGCCTCTCTTACTCCGCCAGGTTGTCCACTAGGGCCAGCCTGGCACTCCTCAACGTTAATGATTTTGGGGTTTTGATTATTTGATTGCATCTTGAATCCCACGAGTTAATAACATTATACACAGAAACCCTCAATCACCCAGGGGTTCGGGCTTCCCCTGGGGTGGCCGCTAATGACTGGTGTACCCTCCAGCCGCTCTTGCGAGCATCCACACGCCGCGCGAGGCCCCGTAGGGCGCCCCAGCGTGTGGAGTTGGGGATTTTTATAGAGGTTGTCTCCTCGCGGTCCGGCCAATTAAGGCAAGACCCTCGGTTCTGGAGAAGCCGCGAGACGTGACCACGACACTTCCTACCAGAATTACGAGTTGCGGACGGGGGCGTGAGAAACGAGATGTTTCCCACGCCTGCTCGACGGCAGTGCGAGTGCACGCCGAGCCCATCCCGACTCGTCCGAAGACTCTCTCTGATGGAGCAGAGAGAGCTCGGAGAGTCTTGTCTCCGGAGATAGGCCTCCAGAGACAACTGCCACCTCAGTCGTCAGATTGTTAGCCACCGGACGATCACACCAAACGGGAAACGAAAAGTGTGATCGTCCGCTGTTGCCCGGGGTGCACCACGTGGAGGTCAATCTGAACCGCACCCCAACCTAACCTAACCTAACCTAACCTAACCAACCTAACCAACCCCTTTTTCGAATAGAACCTTTCCATCTATCTCCACGAATTTTTGCACATCGTTTTCTACTGCCCCCCCGATAATTACCAGCTATTTACTTTCAATTTTTAACTTTCCGTTTGTATGGGCCGTTGTATGGCAAATTTTTAACTTTCCAAAATCTTATTAAAATCACTAAAATTCCATTTTTCAACTTAAATTCAATCTTGAACCTCCATAATTATCTCTTCCACTCCCCCCTCACTTCCCAAAAGTCCTTTTCGAATTAGCTTTCTCCGAAATTTTTCTAACTTCATATTTTTAGTTTTATTTTCTAAGTTTTCAATACATAGTTTTAGTTATTTTTAGGGTTTCTAAACACCCATTCTCACTTGTATATTCATTTTCTACTTGTTTTCTTTAGTTAAATTAAGTTTTGTAAATATAGTCCTTCATTTTAAAATTTTAATCTCCTTCTGAAAATTTTGAAATTTTCAAAAAGTTCAAAATCTTACCCCCCCTTTTTATCTACCCAATCGACTTCATAATTCCACCACATACCACGGTGCGAATAAAATCGTTTCCCATAGCCCAATTAATTTTTTATTAATAAATTTCTGTTTTTGAAAAGTGTTTTCTCCCCTTAAAAATTTTAAAATATTAACTTAAATTCATTATTCTTTGCACATTATCCTCATCTGTAAAGGCGGTCATTTTGATACCTCATTTGTCCCGTCATAACACTCCATTCAGCTTTTATCATATCCAACTTGTAAAAATTTCACTCATTTTTAACTTTTAAAATTTTTATTTTTATTTTTAAATTCTTTTAAATAATCGTTTCTCAGTTCATAAAGACTTCAAATAAAAAGTTTGAAAATTTTAAGTTTTCATACTTTTCGACACCGACCATCTTTTCGAAAATTCAAAGTCCGAAAATCACAAAATTTTTATAATTGCAATCTATCAGATATTACCCCAACACACACCCATAAGAATAAAATTGAACAAAACCTCATACTTTTGATTTTATTCAAAATTTTCAGACTTTAAAACAAGTTTTCCTAACTTAAAAATTTTTAAACATCATTTTAAAATTCATATATTTTGCCACAAAATCACCATTGTTGCGGCGGTCATTTTGACACCTCAATCATTAACCTCGTTAAAATACAAAAATTCATACTTAACATTTTATTCCGAAAATTCACAGAATTTTTAAATTTTACTCACCTTAGATACAGCTCCAGCTCCTTGTCCGCTCCCTTCTCCTTCCTTATCCCTGAAAACAAAATAAATATTAAAAAGTTAGCTCTACAAAATAAAAAGTTACATACATACCAAAATATCCTGAAATAAAACTTAAAAACTAAAATAAAAATAAAATATTACCCAAAAACTTACCTTTAACACCACTAATGGGTAGATCAGGGCTTTACTGGCCCTAGTCACACCCAACTATGATCGAAATGGACTCTAATTTAGCAGTATCTCCATTAGGGTCCTCACTCAACTTACTCTTGTCGGATGACGATTATCATTCAACATCCTCTATCAACGGTGACTTTGCACCTAATGACCTCAGTAAAGAGGTAATTAACACTACCAAATTCATTCTCAGCAAAATCACTGAAGGCAAAAGCCTTACTAAAGCAAACAAAGAAGCAATAATAAAATCAGTCAAAGAGTTGCAAGACTTAGCCTCCAATCTAAAAGGCACGACATTTATCCCTGCACAACAAGTGTCACTTGATGACAGCACAATTGCCGTCATCAAAACTACAATTAAAGACGAGATACAAAAGCAAATCTCAAACCAGATACCAAAAATCCAAGCAAAACAACTACAAAACAAACAAACCTTCTCCGAAGTCATCAAATCAGCACCAAAAAAGCCCCAGCAACTACTACCTTACCCACCACAAAACCAGCCATAATAATCACCCCAAAGAACCCAGTAACCAGTAACACAGAGACACTCCAGCACTGGAACAAAAGTGTCACATTCAAAGATACAACATTTGCCCCTGCCGGAGTAAAATTTGTATCAAACAATAAGATTCGGGTAGAGTTTGATACCGAGACCCAAAGGGAAACAGCTCTACAAAAAGCCAATCAACCAAACTCACAAGTTTCTGCCGAAGTTTCCAAGAAACTTAAGCCCACCTTCATATTAAAGGGTATAACCAACTCGATACCCACACAAGAACTTACTGACATACTAATCAATCAAAACGAAGGCCTAAAAAAGTTATTCACAAAAGAAGACATCACATTCCAGACCAAAAGAACTAACAAAAACAAGAACCTCTACAACGCTATCTTCCGAGCTTCCCCCACTTGCTGGCGAGAAGTTATAAAAACAGGCCGCATAAACATTGAACACCAACGGGTACACGCAGAAAGATACGTGAGCCTCCTACAGTGCTACGATTGCCTGCAGTTCGGGCATACAAGAAAGACGTGCACTACCAAAGAGATCGCGTGCTCTCATTGCGGGCTAGAAACCCACACCTTCAAAGACTGCCCCTCAAAGTCGAACCCACCCAAGTGCTTTAATTGCCTGAAACACGCCCAAAAGTACAACATAAGCAACCCAAAAACTAACCACACCGCTACATCAAACTCGTGCCCCAGAAACATCCAAATCACCAATAAAATTATTAACAAAACCGACTATGGACACTAAAAATAATAAAATACATAATAAAAACAAATCTACTAAACTAAATGTAATACAAATAAATTTAAACAAAGGTCGCAATGCCACACAAGAGTTACTCACTTACCTGCACTCCAGCCAACCCGAAATAGTCTTCATTCAGGAACCGTATACCAGCAACCAAAACAGCATGAAGAAGATCCCCGGCTACAACTTGTATCAATTTCCTGTAAATAAAAACACACTATTAGCATCCTTATGCATCAAAACTAACACCTGCAGTTCTTTTGGAATCACAGAACACTCTAACTCCAACTTGGCCACAGTTTTAATCACTACTAAATCCGGACACAAAATATTTTTGACATCAGTTTACATTGCACCAAAAACAGACCAATTTCAAACACTCACTACTCTCGAACAGTTCGTTCGAACTAATAATGGCTCAACTCATATCATCGGTGGTGACTTCAATGCGTGGAACACGATTTGGGGCTCTCGCGAAACCACCAGACGGGGCAACAAAGTAGCTGACTTTGCAATATTGAATGATCTGAAGATCTGCAACATGGGAAACCACCCCACATACGCGGCCGTCCGATACGGGGCCCTCAGAGAGTCAGTCGTCGACCTGACTCTCTGCAGTAACTCCCGATCGATAGCGGTGTCCGACTGGGTGGTCAACCCGGATATTTGCCCATCTTCGGATCATTATGCCATCTCATACACAATAAATATAGGAAATGCTGAACTAACACAAAACAAGAAACTCTCCACCTTCCGGTATAACACGAGCCAAATTAAATGGGACCAAATCTCAGAACCATTCAATTCAGAACTGCAAAAACATCTTCCCCTCGAACAAAACATTGGAAATCTTGACTGCCCAGCATTAGAAAAATATGTTGAGCAGCTCACAAGCTCAATCTCAAAAACATGCGATAAACTCCTACCCCGCGCAACAGGAATACCCCAAAAAGCCCCATGGTGGACCCCAAAGCTCGACGACCTTAAACGAAGTGTTATTCAAATACATCACAAGCTCGCTAGACTTAAGCATAGAGGTCTTCCACTCACCGACATACTCACTGAAAGAGCAGCAACAAAAAAGGAGTACTCCGACGCAATATGCGAGGCCTCCACTCAACACTTCAAAGAGTTCTGCAACACCCAGAATACTGAAGATGTTTGGACCATAACAAACCGGATAATAAAATCTAAACCAATGACCCAGCCCCCATCTACACTGAAACTTAACGATGGAACGTACACATCTAATGCCAACGAAACTGCAAGGGCATTGTTAAATAACTTCTATCCCGACGATCGAATGGACGATACCGCACAACAAAATCACACTCGAACTCAAGCATCCGAACCAATCTACTCCAATGATGACCCACCGTTCACAATCACAGAAATCACAGAAGCAATAAATACAATGAGCCACAAAAGAGCCCCCGGACCAGATCATCTGACTGCAGACATCTGTCAAATAGTAATAAAATGCATCCCTAACACAATACTGAGCATAATGAATCGATGTCTTCAATTACAATACTTCCCTAAAACGTGGAAAGTGGCATACGCAAAAATTATCCCAAAACCAAACAAAAATGATTACGCTGTACTATCCGCATTTAGGCCAATAGGGCTTATCAACGTATTTGGTAAGCTACTCGAAAAACTAGTAATTAATCGCCTCAACCACCATCTACGTATAACAAACAATAGCTCCAAACATCAGTATGGTTTTAAACCACAAACATCAACCTCTCACGCTATCACTTCTGCCCTAACTAACATCCGATCCGCTTTAAACAACAAAGACCACGTAATAGCAGCTTCACTGGATATCAAGTCGGCCTTCGACAATGCTTGGTGGCCGGCGATCATAAAACGACTCAGAGATGTTAACTGTCCTAAGAATATATTTTATCTACTACGCCACTATTTAAAAGACCGCAAAGTAAAAATGTGCTTCGCTGATCAGAGCGTCGAAAAGCAAACTTCCAGAGGCTGCATACAGGGCTCTGTGTGTGGTCCCACTTTATGGAATCTAGTGCTGGATGAACTGTTCAGCGTCACATTGCCTGAAGGCTGCTCTCTCCAGGCCTATGCGGACGATGTCCTCCTGATCTCCCAATCCAACAATATACAAGACCTAGAGAATAATACTAATAGCGCACTTAAAATCATAACGGACTGGGGAGAGTCCGTCAAACTTGAATTCGGCCCCAATAAAACACAAATTATAGCGTTTACAAACAAAGCATCAAAATGCAAAATAAACATCAATAGTCAGTCCATTCCATTCGTTAAAACAATTAAATATCTCGGCATCATCATCGACAGGAAATTAAAGTTCATTAAACACACCGAATTTATAATAGACAAATCCAAAAAACTCTTTCAGAAGCTAGTACAATATGTCAAGCCAACATGGGGCGTACACCCAGATAACATTAAAATAATATACGAACATGTAATAGAACCAATTATCTGCTATGCTTCAAGTATATGGTCATCCGCACTCAAAATTAAATATGTCCGCGAGAGGTTCCTCTCACTACAACGCCTCTTCGCAATAAAAATAATTCAGGGCTTCAGAACAATCAGTACTGCCGCTTCTATATCAATAGCACAACTCATCCCACTCCCGGCGAAGATACAATCAAGATCCGACATTGAATCTTCAAAACTCAAGAAACAATCGCGGTTTTTACCAGCAGATATTCCCATTGAATCACCCACTCCCATCAAAGACATGCTCCATCCTGCGAAAAGACCCAAAATAGAAATAACATTTACTGAAGAAACTACCATATCTACCACATCAAACGGATTCCAAATATATACCGATGGAAGTAAGCTGGACGGAAAAGTCGGTGCCGCATACGTCGCTTACTCTCCTATGGGAGATTCAACCACTAAAAAATTAAAGCTTCATGACTGCTGCTCGGTTTACCAGGCCGAGCTCCTAGCAATACACCATGCCCTTCAATGGCTAATAATGAACGAAGCAACCCCGGCGACTATCTTCTCAGACAGCCAATCCAGTCTCCAAGAGATCATGAACCCTAATAGTACCAACCCCTTAGTCACAAAAATACACAAACAATATATCACAGCCTCACAAAATAAGATAAAAATTAAATTCAAATGGGTGAAATCCCATAGCGGGGTGATAGGAAATGAAGCAGCCGATGTTGCTGCAAAAGCGGCATCGTCATCCCACAAATCCCCCGACTATCTAGCAGTACCAATATCTTTTATCAAACACAGTAACAAAACACTCTGTCAGGAGGCAGCAGAAGAACTTTATTCCAAAACAAGTCCTCACATCCGATCCCTTCTTCCAACTTATATAGATTTATCAGAATACTTAAAAAATGTTAAACCATATTTCGCAATAACCCAAATACTTACAAATCATGGCTACCACAAAAGTTATCTTAATAGATTTCACATTACTCCCAATGACAAATGCCCATGTGATGGAATGACTAGTCAGACCCTCCATCACCTAATAAGGGATTGCCCACGTTTCGGTGACATCCGCCAAGACTACCTAACCACTGCACAACTGGTCAGCGACCCATATTCATTGAAAGAAATTATAAAGAAAAAATCTACTACAGATTCATATCACGCAATGGTGGTTCACATTATTAAAAAACTTAAAGAATTCAACAAACCACCAACCCCCACAGTCAATAATGTAACGGCAATCCCATAAATCAAAAAACCACAAGGAAAGCGTATCCCAATAGCGCTGACCTTGTGAAGTTTCAAAACTTAAGTTGGATTAACACCCAACACAAGTCCAAAAAAAAAAAAACCTAACCTAACCTAACCTAACCTAACCTAACCTAACCTAACCTAACCTAACCTAACCTAACCTAACCTAACCTAACCTAACCTAACCTAACCTAACCTAACCTAACCTAACCTAACCTAACCTAACCTAACCTAACCTAACCTAACCTAACCTAACCTAACCTAACCTAACCTAACCTAACCTAACCTAACCTAATCTAACCTAACCTTTTTTTTTTTTAAGGCAGGGAAACTCCTAATGAGTACCCTGCTGCCCCGGGGGAGCCGCAGGGTTATGTGGGGTTCGCACCCACTAAAACCCCGCCGGTGTCCTTCTCGGCTGATAGCAGGAGGGTCGCGGGTAAACCTGTGGAATTCTCCGCGACCCCCCCCAGCATTGGCTGTGTAGCCTCTTCACGGGGGGACAGGTGAAGGTAGTCCCTCCTGAGCGCGGATGGCTCTTCCTACGCTCGACGGCGGAAACGGGACACCGCGTTCCGCCGTCATTCTCGGGGCCGTTATATGACTACACGAGGCCCCCGCCTCGTGCACCCAACGACCCTGGGGTCCCCTCTTAGTCGCCTCTTACGACAGGCAGGGGATACCTCAGTCCTATTCTTCGGCCCGGTACTGCAGGGCGTAACCTAACCTAACCTAACCTAACCTTTTTTTTTTTTCGAAGGCGGGAAAACTCTTAACGAGTACCCTGCAGCCCCGGGGGGAGCTGCAGGGTTATGTGGGGTTCGCACCTACTAAAACTTCGCCGGTGTCCTTCTCGGCTGATAGCAGGAGGGTCGCGGGTAAGCCTGTGGAATTCTCCGCAATCCCCCCCAGCATTGGCTGTGTAGCCTCTTCACGGGGGGACAGGTGAATGTCCCCACTGAGTTCAGATGACTCTTCCTACGCTCGACAGGAGCGCGAGACAGGAGGAACTCGGTAGGAGTTACCCGCCAAAAAAAAAAGGTTAGTTTAACTTAACCTAAACTAACCTTTTTTTTTTTGGTAGGGAAACTCCTAACAGGTACCCTTATGTGGGGTTTGCACCCACTAAAACCATGCCGGTGTCCTTCTTGGCTGTTAGCAAGGGGGCCACGGGAAGACGTGTGAAAATCCACACCGCAGCCCCCTCCAGCGTCAGCTCTTGAGCCTCTTCTCGGGGGACGTCAGGTGGGATTCCCCCAGGATCGTGGTGCTCCTCCATCGCTCTTCAACGACGGCACGGGACACCTACGCGCAGCACTCGCGCACTGCGCGCGTTACATTTTTTTTTTTTTTTATTCTTTTTTTTTATAAGGCGGGGAAACTCCTGACGAGTACGTTATGTTGGGTTCGCACCCACTAAAACCTCGCTGGTGTCCTTCTCGGCTGTTAGCAGGAGGGCCGCGGGCAGTGATATTTCTCCGCGACCCACCCCAGCATCGGCTGTAGAGCCTCTTCTCGGGGGGACGTTGTGGTCGACCCCCGGAGCGTGGATAGCTCGCCCAACGCTCGACGACGGAAACGGGACTCCCGCCGTCCTTCTCGGGGCTGTTGAATGAATGCACGCGGCTCCCGCCTCGTGCACCCAACGACCCCGGGGTCCCCTCTTAGTCGCCTCTTACGACAGGCAGGGGATACCTCAGTCGTAACCTCACCTGACCTGAACTAACCTAACCAAAACAAAAGTTTAGGTTAGAAAAAACAAAATCTTTAGGTTAGGTTTGAAAAAAAAAAAGGTAAATAAGCTTTAAGAAAACTATGTTTTAGATTAGGTTAGGTTTTAATAAATATGAATGCCCACGGACATTGATTTTCTAAAAAGGATATCCTTACTATCAAAATCAAAAAAGTAATTTTTCAAAATCAAAAAATCTGTAAGAGCAACCTTTGCACCGTATTGTCTATGGCCCTTATCTTCATAAGTGCAGGTTACGTTGTTAGCTACGCTAGTTTAAAATGGTAAATTTTCAAAATCCAAAAACTTACGTTTGGAAAGATAAATTTAATAGTTTTAAAAACACGCTTCTTCTTCTATTTTCCTTCTTTCAAGGTAGGTACAGTCACGGACACGGTCGGCGTAACACTTCCGGTTTTTCTGTATTGCAAAATAGCTCTTGTTCTTTGGTAATACAGTCTAGGCCTGACGAAACCATAGACAAATCTGTTACGGCCTCCTAGTCCTTGACTGTACAATAATTTTGTTATAACCTTGAAACATGTTTGTGAAAAAGTCCAATTTACCTTTCTCCCAAGTTCCAGTGATACGAAAATATCAATCATGGAATAGGTAACCATGACATTTCCTGTCTTCCGGCTTCATAATCAGACCTTTAAACTAAATCGTAGCAAAGTTCAAGCCCATGAGGGTAGAAGTCAAAAAAAGTGTTCATAGATGCAAAAGTGAATGTCTAATTCGCTCACTTTGATGCTTACAAAAAAAGAACTGGTTTAAATATGGTTTAAAGATCGATGTAGACTGAAAGTCTATGTCTTATTAAATAAATACAAGTCGACCATGCGAACTTCGTACCGCCTAACGTATTCGTATTTTGTTCATGCTGAACTGTGCGCCTGCAGCGCCACAACGATCGCAGCCGCCGCATTTAAAAGTTCTTTGTTGTACAAGGTGTTTCTATTAGCCTGCTAGACCCATAGTACGCCCATCATGGTGAACGAAGCCGACAATCCTCCTCCACCGTCGCCTTCCCCGACATACCTACTTATAAACTTTCCTCTTGAATCACCATATCTATTAAAAAAACCGCATCAAAATTCATTGCGTATTTTTAAAGATTTAAGCATACATAGGGAAAGCTACTTTATTTAATACGAGCTTTCCCGGCTTACTTCGTTACGCCATAGAATATAAGATACTACAAAAGACTTGGCTCTATAGACTATGATCTTTTGCCTGCCCAGAATGGGCTTGATAAAACAACAACAACAGACCACCGTCAAAATATGTAAACAACGGAAAAAATATTGCACCTTGGGTTATATTATTTGAGTTTAGGTAAGGATCCCTATTTTTTTTTAAAATCTAATATAGCCTATGACACTCGGGGTTAATGTAGTTTCCTACCAGTGAAAGAATTTTTCAAATCGGTTCAGTATTTCTGGAGCCTATTCGTTACAAACAAACAAACAAACAAACAAATCTTTCCTCTTTATAATATTGGTATAGACTATGTAAATATATTTTTATTTTACGTATACGCACGTATTCTATACGTATTTTTTTACTTTATTTCATCGTTAAAGAATTTCAAGTAAAAATCTAAAAAAAAAAACATCCAGCTCCATTTTCACTTTCATACAAATCAGGAGTGTCCTCCCGCCGACTCCTAAAGTACTTGTTGGATTTAAATTTTTATAGGTACCTATAAAAAATTAAATCCATTTATTTCTACTAGTAATAATTCTAACTTATCTATTTTCACGTGAACATAATTGATATTCCATCGCCTAAATATTACATGCAATAAGGGGTTAAAGGAAAGTCCGCGGGCGAAGCACCTATAGGTGCTTCTTACAAAGATTTGACTAAACTTTAATTAAATTTAAAATAAAATACTTATACGTAGTGTAATAAAGCTATAAATAAAAAAAAAAAAAAGCTATAAATTAAATACTTCACTTTCCTTACAATTTACATTTTATTCTCCTTCACTTGTTATTTTTCATTCCTCCCGTGTTCATGATTCAACATTGACAATTGACATCTCTTGTTCCCGCCTTTCCTCAACAAAATACTTTTACAAACCAACTTTAGGAAGCACATTGCTAAACAAACATCTAGATAATTTACTATAAGTTATTAATTAAAACATAATTTATGGTACAGTCACGGACTAGGAGGCCGTAACAGATTTGTCTATGGTTTCGTCAGCCCTAGATTGTATTACCATAGAACAAGAGCTATTTTGCAATACAGAAAAACCGGAAGTGTTACGCCGACCGTGTCCGCCACTGTACCTAATAAACCTAATAAAGTATTTGTGATTAGATGTAAAACATTAATTAGTAATAAATAAACCCCGTATTGATCAATTATATGTTGTCCATCCTTGCCGCATGATGGCGCTGGGATCGGCCAGAGAGAAGGTAAATCACTACTGGATCGGCGGGCAAAGGCTTCTAGCGTTGTCAGTCCAAGATGCGGTAACAAATATTAATAATTTTAAAATAAGTAAATATAACCTGCGCAGATAAAGAAAAAAATTAAATATGGCGTCGATCCGCATGCTATCTCGCTCACACAGTGAAGTACACGCTGCAAAAAAATAATAATTAACGCAGAACACAATTTAGTTATTTAATATTGCCATCGCATTTAGCGATAGCAATATTATTTTTATTATTTATTAGGTTAGGTACTTGCATTATGAAATTAATCTTTCTTGTTAGTGTTTTCAAATCACAACTAATAGAGAAAAATAAATGAACAATGTTTATTTACCCTTGTTTCTAATTTATTTTATTGTGGTATTTTTTGCAACTACTATATATGATTCATTAATAATAATAAAAAAGAATTATTTATTACAAAGAGTCGGTAGAAGAAATATTAATCGACCTTTTTTTGCAAACCATGCATTAAGAAAAAAACACGTCCGCCATTTTGAGATCTGTTCTTTATCTGCGCGGCCTTATAGGTAATGATCTATTTGTAGCGGCGATTTCCTTACTGTGAGGATCTATTGGTCTTCATTAATCTGAGGCTGAAAACCATTAGGCTCAGGGCTCAGCCATTAGGTAATAAAGTAGTGTTATCAATATCAATATATATCATCAATAAATCAATATCATCATCAATCAATCATAGTATAAAACAAAGTCGCTTCCCGCGTCTGTCCATAGGTATGTTTATATTATCTTTAAAATTATGCAACGGATTTTGATGCAGTTTTTTTGTGATAGAGTGATTCAAGGAAGGTTTATAAGTATAATACATGTACAAAATTGTAATAGGTTAGGCGGCACGAAGTTCGCCGGGACGACTAGAATACTTTTAACACTACAGGCTGGGAAACTCCTGACGAGTACCCTGCAGCCCCGGAGGGTGCCGCAGGGTTATGTGGGGTTCGCACCCAATGAAACCCCGCCGGTGTCATTCTCGGCAGTTAGCAGGAGGGTCACGGACCCACCCCAGCATCGGCTCTAGAGCAGTCAGAATCAGAATCAGAATCTTTATTCAGTGGCTCTTCTCAGTGGAGTTCTCGTGCCGAGATTTTATCTCTTTAAAAGGTTAGGAACTTAGGTTAAAGGAAAACAAAGAAACACCAACACATGAACTCAGAAATAAACTACTGAAGACTTGACTTTGAAAATCGTACGGTTTCAACGTCAATCAATCTTAGACTTGCCTTGGTTGTCAGAGCTGTCATGTCACTGTCAGTGTCAGTTGTTTCGGTCGAAGGAAGGCAGCAGCCATTTTGAGTCATTCATTTTTAAAAATTTGCTAAACTAGTCTGGTTGTGCCTGTGCTGGACAGGCGAGGCAGTTTTACTTATTGTGTAATATCTGTATATTTCTCTGCTGTTCACCTGGGCATCCCATCGGCCACTCCAGCTGCCGCAACATGCTTCGTCGAGCCCTGTGCGCGCCTTTGGCGCTTCTATTTTTATCCAGCTTCGTAGTCTGCAATGCTCAAAGTAAGTGTAGCCTTCCATGCACCAAGATCATTATATATATTCAGTACTTTGTTTTATTAGCTGCTGGTCTATCTTCTATCTATCACCTAGCATAGTTCCTATTTAATTTTGATAACAAAATAAGGTCAATAGGCCCCGCCTTGTTCATAAAATCAATACTCGCAACTTGAAGACTTCCTTGAAGAAGTTCAGATGTGTTGAAGGATAAAGTGTGTTCAGTGTGTTATGTTAGCCGCCTGGAGCGCGGCGCGGCAGGGCGGCAGGCCGTCGCGCGCTGGAGCTGAGAGTTACTCAGGTCATGTGGGGTGATGTCACCCACCTACATACTACTTCTTTGTTCTTAATTGATAATATTAATCAGTGGTTTGTGTAAATGGGGCACATCAATGTTGATAGGCATAGTTAGACAACTGGGTGTAAGCATACACACCTTAGAGAATTTCAAAATAAAGAGCTAAATTTGATGATTGTTCCACATAGTAAGTAGGTAAGAACCTTTATCAACTTCAAAATGACACTGTTAAATTGGAATAATATTGGATTGGCCTAAAATGAATATGTTACGCGTGTTACTGACAAGGCATTAATCAATTCAAAGGAGGGTTTCTTTCTCTAAGCAACATGTGTCGAAATCCAAAACAAAAATCAGCTGTTTCATACATTGTCACGGTTAGCTGATCAAACAAATGAATGGAATAGCTTCTGTTTGTGAAAGTACCTAATGTACTTAAGTATTTACTTAAGTTGGTACTTATTTAATAAAAGTATTAAATAAATACTAAGTATTTTACTTTAGGAAAATTGTCAGATAAATGGTAAACTACAGTTAATTTCATTGGTTTGGAAAACTTACAGCCTTAAGATTACTAGAAATCAATTACAATTTTTCACTTCTAGATTAAACAAAGTTATAAACAACTTATAAAAATGTAACTAGGTAAATAAATAAAAAAAAGAATTTAAGAAACTGTCAGAACTTATTATAATTACTTATCTAGATTGTCAAAGAATATAAATCCTAATTTATTCTTAATTACATTACTATTATTACGCAGCTGCTTTTTGTTTATTTTAAAAAGTTGTAGGTAAGTACTATAGGTTTGAGGGTGTCAAAAGTGTATAAACATGTTGCTCCCAAGACCAGCTGGCCATGTGGCTGGGTGTCTTGATTAATTATATTTGTCATATGCCACTCTTTCTGAAATTATAACTTGTATCTCTGTTAGTTTTTACCATTAAAGAAAGTTAATTTGAGTCGCTAATGCCCTTGGTCTTGTATTTTTGTCAAGTTAAGTTTAGAACCTATTACTTAAATATTGTAAGAGTGTTATATGTAAAAGGTTGACGGTGTGAGTGTGTGTGTGGCGACAGAGACGTCGTCTGCTGCGGCGACAGCTGCGGGGGTGATGGCGGCGGGCGAGGAAGAGGAGGTCCTGGTGGAGGTGGCGGAGGGCGCGCCGCTCGTGCTCGAGTGTCCGCTGCGCGTGGAGCAGCGCGCCGAGTGGCGCGTGGACGGGAGACCGCTCGGGAAGGATCTGCGGGCAGCGGAGGAGCGCGCGGGCGGCGGGGGGGCGGTGCTGGCGCGGCTGGAAGCGGCGGCGGCGCGCGCGGCGCACGCGGGCCGCTACACCTGCGCACCCGGCTCGCGCGCTCTGCGTCTGCGCGTGCTGCCCGCGGACCACGCCCACCGCGCCCGCATCCACACTCTCGGTACTTGTCCGGCCCGGACCAACGACCACTCAATACCATTAGTACTTAGATAGCCAGCTAAGCTTGTTTACTTATCTAGCTTTTTATTACCTCCAAGCGTAGATTTCAATTTTGTATTATGGATCATTTTAACTTATTGTAGGTTCTTAGTAAATTTTCAGTTGTAATCATCTAGGTGTGCGCGGAGCTGTCGGGAGGAGTTTATTCTAGAATCCCTGTCTGTTTTATGTTTTTGTATGGTTGAGGCTTCTGTACAGTGCACAGTAATGTCAAACCTTGTTTGTGGCAACTTCATTAATATTTTGCGTTGTTAGACTTAGATAGATATTGTTTATTTGTTGTATAATGATTAGTGTAAGTAACTGTTGTCCTGTGGCGGAGGCTCTTATTGTTTATTTTGTAGCCCTCGTTTGACAATTGGCATCTTTTAATTAGCTTGTTTTAAAATAATTATTATGTTTATGACGTGTAGTGTAGTTGCCTTGAAGATTATTCTTACTTATACTGATATTATATTACATTAAATTTAAGGGAGACAATACAATAAAAAAAACATAAAATTAATAGAAGACTTTTCTATTTGAATCCTATTATGTATCTCTACTTCATTTAATTTAAATATTTTTAACTGTCTTAACAAAATTATGTTTCTTTCAATGAATGTATTATAGAGAAATTATTAAAGTGGAAAACAAGTAAGAGATTAGCAAAGTAAAACTGATTCCTATTCCTAGCAGATATAACAAATAATGTTATTAGTTAGTAAAGAGTGATGTTTAGTTTGAAAATAAGATCTGCCAGTACTTAGTGTAACATGTATTTTCGTTGGTTTGGCAGCAGAGGGCGCGGGCGCGGAGGACCCGGAGGTGGTGTTCGTGGAGATCCGCAAGCCCTTCTCCCTGACCTGCGACCTGCCCAACCCCTCCGCGCTGCCCGTCGCCTGGTGAGTACATCCTCTCCCCCCCCCCCCCCCACACACACAAGGCCCTTCTCTCACTACGAGACGAACAGGATACTTAGTTGGACTCTACGAGGAGCGACGTATCAAATAAGATAGGAAATCTCTAATTTACCATACGCTCTAATTCTCTGGTATGATAAATTTATGAGACATCCATCCAGTCTAAGTTGACATATTACATCAACTCCCGAGGTCTTAATGTCTGGTTACTTGTATCGTAAATACGAGATACCCAGTCGTCGTGGAGTCCAAGTAGCGTTTCCTGTGCGTCTCGTGATAAGAGAAGGGCCTAACACTCAAGACATAGGCGCGCTCAACCTTGATGACGTTACGCAGAGATTAGTTTCAAATAAATTAATTAAAATATTCCGTCGTCGCCGCGGCCGTGTCGAATTTATCATTATCTCAACTCATCTTTATGCTGTCACGAGAAGGTTGAATTTATTAATACCTACTTGCCCGTGCCTGCCTACCTACTTACCTACTACCAGCTGCTCTAAATTTGCCCTAATAAATCTATATTTACTCTATATAAAGCTGCAACAAAGCTGTTCCTGCACATTGAAGATAAAACATAAAAATAATTGAAATGTGGTACTTATTTGGATCCTAGGGAACCATAGGGGTGGGAATGTCTAATCTAAGTTTTGGGTTTTAAAGAGTTCATATACTAACTTAAAAAATGCTGCAATTTATAGAGAGTTCCATAACAGATAGTTAAGTGTGGCAAACGCTAATTATTTATGAAGAAGCCACCTTTGGCCATTTGTTGGGAATGTAAGCTGGCCGCTGGCCCTCACGAGACCACAAATCTTAGATGTAATTTAGTGATTTTAAAAGATTTTTTTGGTTATAGTAGCGAAGGCATTGGAAAAAGTTGTTGAATATTTAGAGTATACATTGTTTTGTCACTGTCTGAAAAGTGCGAGTCTCCTAAATAAGGTCCGAAAGTATTTTCGGTCTGTCTGTCATTCAGGCAGCTCGCTGGGCTAGCGATAAGCGCGCAGGTAATTAGCGACGAGGCGCGCGCGCAGTCGCTATCTTATCACACACTCGCTCCGCACTGCAGATATCATTACTAATATCATAGAGACACAGATTTGTTTGATTAAATAATACATTTGACTGCAGACCTACTCCACTCACGTTCCTATTGCTTATCTTTAGTACCCGATCTCAATTATTTGTGTAGTTTATATAAATAACTTTGTTTAAATCGCATCGTTTTAGTATCTAACAAAATAAAAATTTCACATAAGTACGTACGCTTTATAAACTGTTTTTATTGGCGTAATAAAATAACTAAACGTCATTATCATACACCTGGCATGCATATGAGCGCTGTTACACTCAACTCACCTACAATACAAATTTTCAAGACTTCTAACGGCTTTATTTAATCAATACATAGTATAAAACAAAGTCGCTTCCTGCGTCTGTCTCTATGTATGCTTATATCTTTAAAACTATGCAACAGATTTTAATGCGGTTTATTTTAAAAGATAGAGTGATTCAAGAGGAAGGTTTATATTATATAATACATGCACACTAAGTTATAGGTAAGGCGATACGAAGATTACCGGGTCGACTAGTTAAATTATAAAATAGAGACAACATTCTGTTACGTAAGATAATAAATATAGGCCAAATCGTAAATACTTGTTAATTTTGTAGCATTTTAATTATTTTAAAATAGACAACTGTTATTTAGTTGAATACTTAAGATGTATATTATGCCTTCCTATAAAATGATTATTTTTGTAAGGTAGGTACGTTAAGGTAAGGTAGGTTTTCGTAGGTAGCACTAAATGTAATAAATGTAACGATGAACGTTGTTCGTGTCTGCAGGAGCAAGAACGGCACGTCGCTCGACGCGCTGCCGGAGCTGGGCGCGCGGTTCTCGCGCGAGGAGGGCGGCGCGCGGCTGGCCGTGCGGTTCTTCCACGAGGACGACTTCGGGAACTACTCGTGCGGCGGGCGGACGTGGGACGTGCGCGGCGTGCCGGTCGCGCGCGCGCCCAGTGACGCCGCGGTGGTCGAGGGACAGAAGCTGCGGCTGACGTGCCGCGTGACCGGCAAGCCGTACCCCGCCGTGCGCTGGCTCTACAGCAACGACTCGGCGCCCAACGCGAGCGACGTGGCGGACGTGTTCGGCTCGCGAGCAGCCCTCGGCCGGTCGGAGCAGGGCGTGGAGGGCGGCGAGCTGACGCTGGAGGCGGCGCAGCGCGCGGACGCGGGCCAGTACTGGTGCGTGGCGGGCGCGGAGGCGGGCGCGCACAACGCCTCCACCACGGTCCGCGTCAAGGACATGTACGCGGCGCTGTGGCCCTTCCTCGGGATCTGCCTCGAGGTGTTCCTGCTGTGCGCCATCATCCTCGTCTACGAGAAGCGCCGCACCAAGCCCGAGCTCGACGACTCCGACACCGACCAGCACGACCAGTGAGTCTCATCTACACACGCACGCACTCACACACACGCACACACGCACACTAGCGTTGCCGAGCCGATCGATAGTGGAGTGGCCTATAGAATATCGATATAGTATAATTGATACTTACAATCTATAGTTTAGAAGAATACAATAAAATTGAATGCAAAACAATCGATATAGTATTAGTAACTATCTGCCATTGAAAAAATACTCTATATTATCGATATTTTTTAATCTTAGGAAACTAGTACCTATCGATAGTTCAGAATGCAATACCTATCAGTTAAATGCAAAAGTATAGTCATCTGCCAATGAGAAAATACAACTAACGATTGTATCGATTGTAGGTACTATCGATTGTCTGTTCTTTTTTCGATTAAAACTAGCGATAGTACTTAACTATCGATTAAGTACAGCAGCCCTAACTACACATGACCGACACTAATCCCTGTCTCCGTGTTGCAGGAAGAAGTCGTAAGCCGCCGCCGCAGCCCCCGCGCCCCGCGCCCCGCGCCCCGCGCCCCGCCTTACATCATAAGTGCAATTAGTTCGTCCTTACCAAATAACTGTATAGAGTCAGACAGGAGCTCCCGAGGCGCAGGGAGACCGTCGCGCCGTGATATACAATTTTATTTAACAAATTTGATTTTTTACTAATTTAGTTGACTTGTGTTATTATTTTTATATGTACTTACTTATAATTACATACATTTTGAATGGTCGCATTTTGTCTAACCTCTAACCTTTGTTCGCTAGTGTTATTAACCTTCCTTCGTAGTTGATGTAGAGTTGTAAATGAGGCAGCATCGTTGCGTTACTTTAAGGTTCAATCAATACCAAATAAAATATAACTCGTTAGAATAATGTTGTTTAATTGTTACTCGGCATCCCCTCCTCGATTGTCACAGCCAACGAATTTGTAAAACTTAGTTGCATTTAATAAAAAAAATGCCTTTTGCCTCTCTGGTTCACTTTTAATTTTGACGCCATTTTCTCAATCTCTTTTCCGACCCACAGCACTTCTTTCTAATATTCGAATATAAATTGTTAAGACTGGGCCAGCCAAATAAATAAATGGGCGAAATAGAAAATGTTGAATAATGACGCTAGAACTCGCTTGAATTTTTAAACACAATGGAATAAAATAAAAATTACTAAGGTATTGTTTTTTTTTTAATTAAAGAATATTAATAATTAAAGAACGTGGAAGACCAAGGAGGAGATGGCGGGACGATCTCGACTCTCACCTCGAGAACTGGCCGGAGTTGGCACAAGATCGGAAGGCTTGGCGAAATGGGGGGGAGGCCTTTGCCCAGCAGTGGGACATTAACTAGGCTAAATAAAAAAAAAAAAAAAAGAATATTAATTTAAAAAAAACTTGATTGTAAAATTAGAAGGGACTCCTCATTTGTCTGTGATCTATATCTACTATTGTCCATGATTGCCGCATGATGGCGCTGGAAGCGTAGGGCAAAGGCCTTTTGTCTTGTCAGCCAAAGATGCGGGAAGTCTATCACCTTAATTTTTGTCAGTACCTAGTACCTACCTAATCATCAATACATAGAAAAAATTTAAGTCGCTCTCCGCGTCTGTCCCTATGTATGCCTAAATCTTTAAAACTACGCAACGGATTTTAATGCGGTTTTTTTAATAGATAGTGATTCATGAGGAAGGTTTATAAGCAAAATACATGCACGATATAGTAATAGGTTAGGCGGTACGAAGTTCGCCGGGTCGACTAGTTATTATTATATTATCGAAAATCTTCATACAATATCTGACTTTAGCGAGGTACCTATGTGCTGGAAATGAACCAATAAGAAGCCCGAGAACTAAGTAACAATAATAACAGCACATTAATTAGGACATTCAACTTTATTGATGAGGCGACGTCGTCGCTCGCTACAATCGCCGACAACCACGTGATTACAACTATTAATAAGTTAATACTCTAGTAGTAACTAGTACATAACGTAGGTACAAGTGTCCGCCGCCGCCGCCGCCGATACTTCCTCCTCTATTTATAAAGCTGCGTGCACGTAATGAGGAGTGATCAAAACTCTTTGCTGCTTCCTCCCGCAACATTGGCTGAAGAAATTAACGTGTAGCGGATTACATTATTCAAAACGATAATATTACTATAAGTATTCTAATATTGCACCTAAGCCACCCTGACTCAAGGCAGCCCGGCCGGGAGCCTTCTTCAAACAAGCAAACGACTGATCGGTGGCGAGCGGCGGTTCACAAAAATACATTTATCTAAATACAATTGTGCTTCTAGTCTATAGCGGGGGAGTCCCGTACTTATACATCTATTTACTTACATAAATACATATAGTAAATATTCATAATAATTATAATAATATTGATTCGGGAATGCTCACTACTGACGGTCGCTCGACGAGACGAGCTTAACACTAAGAACTTTGGCTTCAACGGGACGTCAGGGCTGCGCTGCGCGGCGCTCAGGCCCAGATCTGCGGGGAGGAAGAGAACGTTAGACTATAATACACGATTACACAATAATTAAACAATTTAAGGTAAGTACAAATAATTGTATTAGCATGCAATCGGCGACCTTATAGCTTAATGCGATTTCTTCGAAACAACCTATTTGGAATCGTATGTATGTAGAAAGAAGAAATCAGATGCATGCGTTAGATGCGTAGGTGTGTGTGTGTGTGGGCGTGTGTGTGTGTGTGTGTGTGTGTGTGCGTGTGTGTGTGTGGAGCACTGACCCGCACGGTGGCGTCCCAGGAGCAGGTGGCGAGCGCGGCGGCGTCGGGCGCCATCTGCACGCGCTGCACGCGGTGCTCGTGCCCGCACAGCACGGCCACGCGCGCCACGCGCAGCGCGTCCCACGCCGCCGCCGTGTGGTCGCTGTACCCGGCGAACAGCAGCCGCCCCGACGCCGACCAGTCCACGCTGTTGGCTCCGAACAGCGCGCTCGGCCGGTGGTAGCGCGCCAGCTCGCGCTCGGCGCGCAGGTCGAACACACGCACGCGCGCGTCGTCGCCCGCCGTCGCCAGCGCGTCGCCCGCCGGGTGGAACCGCACGCCGTTCACGTCCGACTCGTGCTGGTCGAAGGCATGCACGGCGCGGCCCGAGCGCATGTCCCACACGAGCGCGGCGCGGTCGCAGCCGGCGGAGGCGAACGTGTCGCCGGCCTCGCTGGGCGCCAGGTCCACGCTGAGCACGTCGGCCGCGTGGCCGTGGAAGCTCTGCAGCAGCTGGCCGGACTCGACGTCCCAGAGCGCGCAGGCGCCGTCGCCGCCGCCGGTGACGAGCTGGCGGTCGGAGCCGGGGAAGGCGCAGGCGGCCATGTAGCTGGTGTGCGTGGCGACGGTTCGCTTGGTGCGCGCGCCCTCGGCCTCGTCGCCGCCCACGGGGAACACGGTCACCTTGTTGTCGAGTCCGCCGGCCGCCACCAGCGTGCCGCTGGGCGCGTAGGCGCACGCCATGACCCAGGTGCTGGGCGTGGCGATGGTGAGCTCGCGGGTCGCCGTGTACGCGTCCCACACGATGAGCTTGCCGTCCTGCGAGGAGGAGACGAGGTGGCGCTTGTCCGGCGACCAGTCCGAGCACAGCACCTTGCTCAGGTGCCCCTTCAGGATGCGCCGCACCTTCAGGTTCGGGAAGTTGATGGGCTCCACCCGGTCGCCCACGCTCGCCACTGATACAAACAATGCTGTTACAACTAGGTCTGAGTACAGTAGACTGCACTTTAAGCTACTCATTATTTTTCGTAATGATCTTTATGTTGTCATCATTCATTTATCAGTATTTTACACTATTGGACATAGGCCTTAAATAGATAACAAAAAGAAAACCCTGGGCAGGTAGGTTAACAATTACAGTAAAGCTTATCACAATTTCCAAGGACACAACTGAGCTATGTAATCTAGGCTTCGACCCCATGGCAACAGCACGTCATGTTTTACATAAAGTGGTATTTGCCTAAAATTAAATTAATTTGAAAACTAACCGTTCTATTCATAAAGATACAGTAGATTTTAAGTATCGTTACTGGAGATCTACTTCTCTGGTTTGTTGTATGGTAAATACATGACATCCAGTCTAAATTGACATACGTCAAATAACTAAAATGCTCTTTAACTTTTTATGAATAAGAGGGTAAGAAAGATGCTTTATTTTAGGAAAAAACTTCTTGGTAAAAGCAGTGCATGCTAGTATAGACTGATAATCAGATACCACAGCTCCCCTGATCAATGATACTAACTAGATATAGGGTCCTCAATGTATTTACATTTACTGTGGTTTGACAGAACTTACCATGACCAAACAAAAATAAGACCTCACACCTCACACCACAATATCAATGATCTAAACATAGCTCTCATGACTAACATGACCAGAGCTCACTTCACCGTGGCCAGGCAATAATGGTATGTAAAGTTTTCCTGCTTATAGAGAGCCCTTGATGTGCTTAATTTTTTTTAGAAAACTACGAGGTATGTCTACCTAAGTTGGTAGGTAGGCACTTACTTTCTTACTGTTATTATCTCGTGGTGCCTTGTTCTGAGTTTGTTAACTTGGCACTTTATTGATTGGCAAGTAATCAAAATCTCAGCTTTCACCCCAAATAACATAAACAGCCAGGCTTTTACTGTCAAATATTGTGGCAGCATTAGTGGCATGTAGCAGATGAATAACTAATACAAATGCATATTAGAAAGAAAGAAAGAAAGAAAGAAAACTTATTTATTCGCAAAAACAACGACACACATTACAAAAACATAACAAAAATAAGAAACTTAAGTATAAAATAGTAAAACATAAAAAAAAAAAAAATTTAAACATATATGTGACTAAATATTTTTTTAACAAATTTGTCTTACAAAGGTGCAATGCCGTGGTGTGCCGCTGCAGCTGCAAAATGGCACTAGCTCAGCATATGCTGAAGGTTAGAACCATCAGCGCTGATTTTCAGCCAGTACCAGCGTAACTCACAAGCGTGCCACAAGTGCGCAACAAGTAAATACGGAATATATACATACATATATTATAATAAGATACATATTGTGCCAAATATATAATTAAATAAAAACAAGTAAAATAGATTACACACTATTGTTAATAATTATTATTACTATTAATTATCAACAATAATATTATAATTAGGTACATAAATATAAGAAGAGGGATGCGATTACGTCACAGTCATAGGTAATTGAAGATTGCGCGGCAATGGTTGGGGTTAGAAAATTATAAAAGCCTCTGCTGGTCAAGCAGATACACCTTGAGCTTGCGCCCAAAGGTATACCTACCTGGAGCTTCACGGACTGGAGGGGGGATATTATTCCAACACTTGGACGCCGCATACCTGAAGCTACCACGGAAGGCCATCAGCCGATGCGCAGGGATGAGCAGCCTAGTACTGTGAACGTGGCGCTCTCGTGTTGATAATTTTAGCTTTTTAAACAGGTATCTAGGCTGCTGGTGGTGTACTACTCCAAACAGCAGCGTGGCGAGATGCAGCTGCCGACGAGAATCCATGTTCAGTAGCTTCGCATTGTTCAAGTGTGGAGTAATGTGGGAACGGGGAAGGACTTTAAAACAAAAACGTGCACATGCGTTTTGTACACGCTGAATTAACCTCTTGGTCCGCTCAAGTATACAGCCACCATAAACGACATCGCAGTAGTTTAATCTTGATAATACCAGAGATTCACAAAGACGGACACGCAAATCCGTTCTAAGGTAATCGCGAATATTATAAAGAATCTTTAGTCGAAAAAAGCAATTGCTAACGATGCTCGTGATGTGCTTCTCAAAGCGTAGCTCACCATCCATTAGCAAACCAAGATTTTTTGCTTCTTCAACTCGTTCCACTGGTTCACCCATAATAGCTATATCATTGGCGGAGAGGGCTTGCACCGTGTTACTGATTTGACATTTAGTTCCCAGAACCATGAACTTGGATTTACTGGGATTAAGTACCAGGCAGTTACGACTAGACCACAATGCAATCCTATCCAGCTCTTCGTTTATCGACCGCACAACAGCGGCTGCTTTACTAGGGACTGTTGACTTATATAATTGCACATCGTCAGCATAAAGATGGTAGTTGGTGTTTGTGATAGTTGTGCTAATATCAGCACTGTACAATATAAATAACAGAGGCCCAAGTATGGATCCCTGTGGTACTCCCCTTGAAACCAACCTGGTTGATGAGAATTGTGTCGTACCATTTGCCTTTTGAAGAGCCACAGTTTGCAATCGACCTGATAAATAATCGCCAAACCATCTGACTGTTGCAATGTCAAACCCGTAATACGACATCTTCGACAATAGAAGGGGTATGCTAATGCAATCGAAAGCTCTGGAAAAGTCTAGGAGCACCAAAATTGTACTCTGGCCACCGTCGAGCGCTGAGAGCACGTTATCCACGACGTTACTAGCTACTGTGACTGTGACTAGGATGTATTCCACCAAAAAGTAAGCACCTCTTTTATGCCTATGCCTAGCTAGATTACTTTCTCAATTCAGAAATACTGTTGGTCTGTAGATACTAGTAGTAGGAGCAGTAGTAGAGACACATACTGGTGACATCGTTGAGTTTTTGCCGCTCCTCGTCCAGCTTCAGCTTGAGCGCCTCCGCCTCGCGCAGTAGCGCCTCCAGCTCGCCCGCGCCGCCCGGCGAGCCCGCCATCTCCGCCCTCACGCGCCCACCATCACGCGACCAGCCGACCGACACGTAACAGAGCGTGAGACTAACAAAACAATGTAAAAGAAAAACGCTTCCTTTTCCCTAAGAAAACCACTTTTTCTTCACAGAAATGTAGGCAATTCAACAATCGATAAACAAAATGTCAATCTTCTGAAAGATTGATTGATGTATAAATTTATATTTATAGGTAGGCAAAAGAGCAAATCCCATACAGCCACAGTTTAACATCACCCGGCCGCACTGGACTTTATGCCAGTGAGGTGGGGAAAGGAAACGCTATTGCTTGCATTGTACAGTACATAACGATGCGTTTTCGCGATCCAATTGGACGGTTAGGGCCCAGGGCATATATGGCTAGTTCTACGCTCCTAAATTATTTCTTCTCTGTATTTAAATGTCTAACAATATTTTAAAGTGCACGCAGTGCAATATTGTTGTAAACGAGTTATTATGTTTTATTCAAAATAAAATTGATATAATGGACGAGGAAAGTCTAATGAGAGTGTGTGAAAGTGCTTTTTCAACGGGTGATATCAGTGTGGCCAAGGATCTGCTATTTAATTCAGTGTCCACGACTATGAAAAATATCTCAAGACGCAAAAATAAAGAGCGTAAGGACGTTGAAGATATTATCAGCGTGTTGAAAAATATTGAACCAGATCAAACCCCTATCTTTGTGGCCAGGGAGCTGCAAAAACTACCACCAGTGACCTTTGATCATGTTGATGTAACAAGACTCCTAAAAGATATTGTTCTGTTGCAGTCAGATATGAAACAAGTAAAGGAAACCTATGCTACATTAGAGCAACTGGAATCTTTGAGAAATGAAATGAAGTATGCATAGTTGGTAAATATTGATCGTGACAATCATTTGAATGTAAATAATAAGCGCGGTGGATTTATGCTAGATAGTGGACCTATTGGTATTTTGAATTTTTTGCCAACTACCCCGCAAGGTGAAGAAAATAGTGCGCGAAATCTGCCGTCCGTTAACAGTCAGCGTCATGTACAAAAAACACAAACAAACACAAACCAGTCTGACGCCGGAGCACACTCGATAGTGACGAGTGGGTCAATAGCGCGACCGCTGCCCGTGCGTAAGGATGGCGTCTCTGTCGCACCTATCGGCACGGGTACAGGACGGGTACGAATTTGCCTACTAGCTACGATTCGGCCGCGGATATAATATCAATTAATAAATCGTACTCGCAATCTTTACAATCGATAGGCACGACTGCCATGGAGATTAAACAGTCCACAGAAGAGTCGCGTATGACAGCGAATGCATCGAACGGTCCAGTTACCACTTTATCTCCGCAATGGAGATCTAAGGAATCAGATGATGAAGGTTGGATCAAAGTACAGAAACAAAGATATAGGAATAGAACGGAAGAAATCACTGGCAAGGCATCATACTTACCGGATGCGAAATTTAAACCGGCGGATTTAAAAGTGCCTTTATTCGTGTCCAAGGTTGACAAAAAAGCCTCAGAGAGTGATATTGCGGACTTTTTTCTGTCTAGAGTAAATGAAAAAGTTACTGTACGATTAATAAAAACTAAGAAGGAATTAGAATACAATTCTTACAAAGTAATGGTTTCAAAAAGAAATTTGCATCAGTACTTAAATGAAGACTTGTTACCTAACGGAATTATTTGTCGGAGGTTCTTGCCTTACAGAAAACCTGTCGGAGAATCAGAACCTATGCCTTACATAAATGAATAATACGTCAACAACGTGCATATCTTTTAACTGTAGAAGCGTTAAACGATCCGTAGATTATATCAGGCAGTTGTGCAAAGTCGGAGACCTAATCTTTCTGCAGGAAACCTGGTTGCAGCCTTGTGAGTTACCGTTCCTTGACAGCATACACGACGGTTTTGGAGCTACAGGTACATCTGCGATGGACACCGCGGCCGGAATTATCAGAGGTAGGCCCTATGGTGGAGTGGCGATATTGTGGCGCAAATCGATGTTTAACTGTGTCTCAGTGGTACCGTGTCAGAACCCGCGCATCTCCGCTATCCGTGTGTCAACAAGTAAGCAAGCAATACTATTTTTTAGTGTGTACATGCCTACGGATTGCACAGAAAACAGGCCTGAATTTACAGAGTGTTTGAGTGCTTTAAGCTCAATTATACAGGAGTGCAACGTTGAATCGGTGTTTATGCTCGGTGATTATAATGCGCATCCACATGAGTTGTTTTTTAAAGACCTTATCGAATTCGCTACTGATCAAGATTGGATTTGTGCCGATATAAATAAACTAGGGCTTTCATCTAATACGTTTACCTACTTAAGTGACATAAATGGCTCTAAGCGATGGTTGGACCATTGCGTAGTAACGCGGGCTGCAATGAATTGTATTGTTAATATAGACGTAAAACTTGATGTGTTTTGGTCTGACCATTTTCCTTTGTTTGTTAAGTGTGACTTAAGCGCTACTGTGAGTAAGTATACAGTTGCAAATCTAATACCAGATCCCATACACTGGGGTAATAGGAGCCATCAACAGGTTAGTGATTATCAAGATATATGCCATTCAACATTGAGAAGTATTGATATTCCTCCCGACCTTTTATCTTGTTGTGGAAAGTACTGCCATAAGAGGGACCATCAACAGATAATTAATAACTTGTATCAAAGAATAGTAAATGTTTTATGTTCTGCAGCTAAAACAACTTTTATTAGTAATAATGTTAAATGTAAAAATAAACTAATTGGATGGAATAAGCACGTGCAACAGGCCCACAGGAACGCCAGAATAAAATTTAATATGTGGTTGCAGTTTAATAAGCCGTCAAGTGGTCCAATTTATGAGGAAATGACCGAAACTCGAAAAGTGTTTAAGTCAAAGATTAAGTGGTGTCAAAACAACCAAGACCAGATTAAAATGGACTTGCTGGCTAATCACCACTCTAATTCAGACTTCAAAAACTTTTGGAAATGCACTAACAAGATGAATATGAAGCCTGGCGTCCCTGTGAGTGTTGAGGGGATATCTGACTCCAAGGATATCGCAAATATGTTTAGGTCACACTTTTCTGTAAATTCACCCCTGGGTCTACCTCGCAGACAGTTCAATGCTGAGGCTGAGGGTACCGAAGTGGTTGTCACTGTCACAGCCGCAGATGTCCGTCGAGCACTAAGTAAAATGACTAAAGGAAAATCCCCGGGACACGATGGCCTCAGTATTGAACATCTGAGACACGCAGGTATCCATTTGCCCCGCGTCCTGGCAATGTTCTATAATTTGTGTATTAGCCACGCTTATCTTCCGGCTGACTTTATGCGGACGTTGGTTGTTCCGATTGTTAAAAATAAGACGGGAGATTTAAGTAATAAATCTAATTATAGACCAATCTCATTGGCTACGATAGTGGCGAAGGTCCTTGACAGTGTGCTTAACACATATCTTCTTGATAAAATCTCAGTCAATGATGCCCAGTTTGGTTTTAGGTCTGGTCTTTCTACAGACACTGCCATTCTGAGCCTTAAGCACACTGTCAAGTACTACACTGATCGTAATACACTGATCTTTGCGTGTTTTTTGGACCTCAGCAAAGCTTTCGACATGGTTGCCTATGATTTGCTCTGGGAGAAGCTTGCGGATGCGGGTGTGCAATCTGAGTTCATACATCTTCTAAAATATTGGTACCTTAATCAGATTAACAATGTTAGATGGGGTGGAGAGCTATCTGACTCCAGTGACTTACAATGTGGAGTGCGGCAGGGAGGTCTTAGTTCTCCGTTGCTTTTTAGTTTGTACATCAATGCGCTGATCGAGCGGCTCAGCAGCACAAATGTTGGCTGCTTCGTGGACGGTATCTGCTTCAACAATTTAAGCTATGCCGATGACATGGTGCTGCTGGCCCCCTCGGTGAGCGCGATCCGCAGACTTCTTGCTGAGTGCGAATCGTATGCAGCGTCCCATGGCCTTAGTTATAATGTTAGTAAGACGGAACTGATGGTATTTAAGTCTGGTACAAAATGCCCTACGTTTGTTCCACAAGTTTTATTGAATGGTGTCGCTCTTAAGAGAGTATACCAGTTCAAGTATCTTGGGCACTGGTTGATAGATACTTTAAAGGACGATGTGGATATGGACAGGGAGCGCAGGGCATTGTCGGTACGTGCAATATGTTGGCCCGCAGATTTGCCCGATGCTCAGATGCAGTAAAGCTGTCTTTGTTTAAAGCATACTGCACTTCACTGTATGCCGGCAGTCTGTGGTTCAGTCACACAAAGGGTGCGTACAATGCCCTGCGCATCCAATACAATAATGCCTTCAGAGCGCTGTTACGCCTGCCGCGATTCTGTAGCGCGTCGAATATGTTCGCTTTATATCGCGTTGATGGCTTCGACGCACTTTGGCGTAAGAAATCTGCCTCACTGTTAAACAGGCTCCGCGGCAGCAGTAACTGCCTCCTTACAGTAATCGCGAACAGGTATGACAGTCCGCTGATTTGGGCATTAATTCAAAGAACTAAATTTGTATTAGAAATTAAGTACTAACATTAGAGTAAGGTAGGCTAAGTTACTATTGTATTGTACTAACAACATATGGACCAAGATGTCTGAAATAAAGTATTATTATTATTATTATTAAAATCGGCTTGGCTCGGCTAAACGTGGGGTCCGGCTCTTGAGCTGGTGCCTCTGCCCAACCCTTCGGGAACTTAAAGGCGTGAGATTATTTTATGTTATGTTATGTATAAAAAATCTTCCAGGTACATAACTTACTACGTAAAAAAGTGATTTCCCTAGGATTTCCCTTATTCCGAATTATAGAAAGAAAAACACGTTTTCAAAATGTAATGTATTTATTAGAAACTTACAAGATTATTCAGAGAATAAAGTCTGTCTTGATTTGACTCATGCACTTATACTAAATGATCTATCCTATCGTCCGATGACCCAGAGTATGTTGATTCCGGCGGGGCCGAGCTGCAGGCGGCGCAGGGCGGACGAGGGGGCGGCGGGGGGCGCGGCGTCTGCGGGGTGCGGGGGAGGGGCTGCCAGCGCCAAGAACACGAGCAGGCTGTGGAGGAGGTTGTTGCGCCCGGGGCCCACCTGCGGAGCACCGAGCTGTCAGACATTTCTCCTTCCCTGATATACTTTTGAAGCGGATCACGAAAAAATACATTGTATAAAAACATTGTGAACTCTCATGTCAGGTCTTCGCCTTAAAGGCGTTGAACCGACAAAGTACTTATTAAACAATATTTTTTTCGCTGAATTAGCTTAGTATGGTCTACTAAGGTCGCGTTGGCTGAAGCACAAACAAGATCTAAAAAAAAAACAATTAAAAAAGACTATAAGCATCTTTTGCAACGAGGACAATATTTATTTACTTTCTGCAGCACAGATAAATTTAGCATGTACCTAGGTACCTAAACTTTAACTGTATAGAGCTGTAGATATAGAGCTAAATAACAGTATAGAACTGTAGCTATAGAGCTAAATAAATGTATAGAGCTGTTAATACACTACTAACATCAATGGTGTGGTCCCCGTGCACGAGCACGTAGTGCGGCGGGCGGCGCGTCACGCGCTGCAGGGCGAGCGCGGGGGGCGCGGGGGGAACTGCCCCGGGCGGGGAGGGGGGCTTCCCTTCTTCCCCCGGCGGCGGCCACAGGTGCGCGTGGCTAAAGGGCGCGCAGCACGCCCCCCCCGGCCCCGCCCCTCCCTGACCCGCGCCACACGCCCCCCCGCACGCGCCGCCCACCTGCCCGTCCAGGTACGTCGCGAACAGGTGCAGGATTATCTGCAGAATAGAAAGCTGTTATATTACCTAACAAATAATAATCAATAATATCTAACTTCCGTTACTGACTGACTGCCGAAACTACTGACTACTGGGCGCAACGGGCTGAAATTTTGCATGTAGGTTCCTTAGGGAGTGTATGTGTGCACTAAGAAAGGATTTCCCGAAATTCCCATGGGAACAGGAAAAAGAGGGATTTTTGTATTATAAGAAATCTGCGCAAGTGAAACCGCGGGGCAGCCTTTAGTTGATGTTATTAAGTCTCGTTCTCAAAAAGTGTAGTTCGTTTTTTTTTTGTCTTAATCATTATGTATTTCTGTTAATGCTCACCTCGGCGTCGGAGGGCTGCGCGCCCTCGCCGCCGTCCCACTTGTAGTTGCTGAGGCAGGAGCCGCGAGACAACTCTGCAATTTATTCAACTTTTTTTATAACGTATAAGCTATGACGACTTTACAAGTTTTTCAAGTAACAAAAATACCTTAGTATAAAGATGAAAAAAAAATGTAAGCTATTTCAGATAAGAAGACAATTTTGAGGTCAATGGAACAAGATACCTACAAGAGAAATCGGCAAAAATTGATATTTTTATTTATTTTCTAATTTTATTTGGTAAATTTATTCTTCTTGCGGCAACGGCACCCCGAACTTCAGAT
>CATOPS010000030.1:0-44567 GCA_951802225.1 Euspilapteryx auroguttella | reverse complement strand
CCTACCCCTACCGCATCCCTAAAAATACTAACATCAACAATGTCTAGGGATATTTGCTTCACGCAACCCACCGAAAACTTATCTAAAACAACAAACAAAACCTTATATACCTTCTACACTTTAAAGCCCATCTATCAGACTACTACCCTGATGTCAATGTAGTCTAATACTTTCAACAAACTAGCAAATTTAGCAAATCCAACATATCCCTAGACAGCAGACACTGTTCATGAGATGAAATCTGTTCTAGCATAATGAAATAAGTTCTATAGCTCTGTGTATTTTTATTACAGGTCCAGGACTATTCTGGGGACATGCATGGAATATCCCATACCAGAATATCTTTTATTTGTTTAAAAAGTTTATTGGTTGTGTAAAAAGCAGATCTCGGTGAAGTGACACTGCTGTTTGTTAGAGAGAAAGCACCGATGACTCCAAGATATTTTGTGAGTGCATTAATGAAGTGTTTGAAAAGGAAATAGTGCCATATAGTGGAACTCTATTTTTAAAGCGGATAAAAAACCGCGCGGTTAAAAATCCGCTGACGCGGTTTTATTTCCGCGCGGCTAAAAATTCGCCTGTACCTTCGTGGCCTATGAATAAGGTTGAAAATGAAATAACAACCTTTCCAACCGCGCGGAAATAAAACCGCAACAGCGGATTTTTATCCGCGCGGTTTGTAGCCGCGCGGATAAAAATCCGCCTGTGCGTTCGAAGCCTAAGGGGCTTGTTGCCAGAGCGAGGGTTAGCCCAGGTATTTTCTATACATTTTCCAAATTAGAACTGAGAACAAGCTTTTTACGTGAATATGGCCTAAGAGAATAGAAAGCCAATGTATACTCAATACTTTATTGTTTCCACAAAAAACAATCAAATGTAATATTATGTGCCTTTATTCTTGTCTATTTACACCTCAAATCGGACAAATAGTAATCCTGTAATTCAGTTGTTTTAATATATTTATCTTTTATAATTTGTTTTATTATTTGGCCACACAGGGCTAGTGGGTTAGCTCGAACTTTTACTAGCTTGTACTCTTGAAGTAAATTTTGCAACATTGTACATAACCATTGTCCACACGACGATGTCTATTTCTGGAATAAAATATTACAAATTAATAAAAACCTATTAATTTACATGGCTAATGACAGCATTAAAAGAAAATTTAACTTTTAGCTTGTTTTAAATGATTTTAACCAGGTACAATTTTGTGAGTTGACTTTGTCTTACCTTTGCGTCTTCGCTCTATTTTCTCCTTGCCACAGCTCCTGGCTTAAGATGCAAAGCGACCGCTTAGTAAATCTAGCTCCAATCATGTTATTTTATCGTAAATTAACTCTTTTTTGAGTAAATTAAATTAACCTATCTGTTTGTTTTGTCTGAATTTTTTACACATCCTGCCTGACATGTGGCACCACAGACCAACTACACTTTTTTTCAAATAACGTACAAAGTTGCGATATTATACACCAACAAATTGTAGTGCAACATCTTTTTCATACAATGAAGCAGATCAAACTGAATTAGCCGCTGATGTTGTTTTATGGTTATAACGGAAAAGTCAACCATAGAGTAAGACAACCGAGTGATGTACTCCCAGCATGCCGTGGCATGGAGCTAGTATATTACCGGTTTTTACAGTGTGGCCAGAGGTAAAATAGTTGAAATCGAGTTCGGTAGTGTAAAAGCAGCAAAATTGCTTTTTAGAACTCGGATCAGTTAGAACAAGGCTCCGGAAATACTGAACCAATTTGAAAAATTCTTTCACTGGTAGGAAGCTACATTAATCCCGCCCGAGTGTCATAGGCTATATTAGATTTCAAAAAAAATTAGGGATCCTTACCTAAACTCAAATAACGTAACCCAAGGTGCAATATTTTTTCCGTTGTTTACATATTTTGACAGGTGGTTTGTTGTTGTTGTTTGTTTTTTATTCGGCCATTCTGGGCAGTCAAAAGAACATAGTCTATAGAGCCAAGTCTTTTGTAGTATCTTATATTCTATGGCGTAACGAAGTAAGCCGGGAAAGCTCGTATCCAATAAAAATAAATATCTGTTCGCCCTACACTATCGTCTTCATAAAAAAAAAACAAAAAGTAAGCAGGTACCTGCTTATTTAGTGTACAATACACTAAATATAAGCTTTAAAAATAAATTAAATTATAACACAAGACAAGTTAGCATAGCAAAGGAAGCGCGTGTGCGTCGCGGTGGCGTGGTGAGCGAAGGCCTGCGCCCGCCACGCCGCCGCGCCGCGCCCGTCCCGCCATACGCGGCGCCCACGCCATACGCGGCGCCCACGCCATACGCGGCGCCCACGCCATACGCGGCGCCCACGCCACGCCATACGCGACGCCCACGCCGCGCACCGCCCACGCGCTCCAGTAGATTCCAGCCATTAAGGTAACGGTTGGTAGTAAGTTGGTTAAGGTTTTGGGCAATACTCGTACAGTGGCGGTCTAGGACGGCGTAACACTTCCGGTTTTTCTATATTGCAAAATATCTATTTTTCTTGTTAATAAGACGAATCTGTTACTCCGTCCTAGACCGCCACTGTACATAAACCTAATATGAAACCTATGATCAGACTCATCAGCAAAGCCAACAATGTCACCTGGAGACACCTCCAAACAAACAAAGCGCTACGGCAAGTGGGACGTGCGCTATGGTAAATTTTGTGAAACATGTAATTTTTTGGTATATCCGTTCTTACCCCTTTCATTTTCAAGTGATTTTTTTTGACTCAAGTATAGCTTGATTTGTTGTTTTTTCGAAGAAATCTTTCGCAAAAAGTGATCTACGTGTGCATAGCGTCACTATTAACAAAGATCCGATTTTTTACACCATGATGAAAACCAGTAAGTAGTTCTCAACCTTTTAGTACTGAGGGACTGTAAGGGTCTTTACAAAAATACTTTATTAATATAGTTATGATGTTACTGGCATTTATTTCCTTGTTTGATCAATAAGGTTAACAAAGTTAATCTATCAGCCTTACATTTTCATCTTCTTAAACCTAACAATGATAAAAATTAAAATCTATCCGATCTTACCCCAACAATTTTAACCAAGTCCTAGGATAGGCCCTACCGTTTTCTTGGACGAGAGATGAGGATTACAGCTTGAACGTCAAGCCATAATCCTCATAAACATTTGGCTATAACTTCTTAAGTATAAGTGGACTAATTATTTTACTTTGTTGACCAATTTGGATTAATTCATGACTAATTATTTGCATTCTCAAAATTTGTTTTAGCGAAGATTTAAAAGATGAGGATTACAGCTTGTAGTACACTGTTTTTATTTTTTTATTGTAATAAAATTTAATCAAGAATAATATTCTTGCTTAACAATTGTTCTCTAACAATGTCTGTAATAGAACCAGTATACTGTAGGGTTTCTTTGGATTTTTCTGAAAAAAGTGACTGATGGGCTTTCCAAAATTGGTCCTTTAACATGTCATCATGGACATCAGTAATAACATTTACACTTTTTCTTTTATCAGTAGTAGAGCAGTCTACTGATTTCCAAAATAACAGAGTGCCCCGTCTAAATATTTCAGGTTCATTATTATAATTAGTATTAAATTCTTGAAATAGTATTTCATTTTTGTCAGCAGACACTGTGCCACATAGTCGTTTCTCAGCCTGAAAGACAGAGCTTGATATTAGCAAAACAATTTTTTTTGTAGAACTAATTTTTATATTTAAACTGCAATAGTTTCACACTATTTACACTGCTGGCCTTTGCCTATGTTACTTATGCTATAAGGTCAGTGTGGGTAAGTCCGACATACTTTTATCCATATTCACTTTGAGATTAAATAAGTATTGATATTTGCATTCTACGCCGATTTGTGCTCGAAGGTAATAGAGAATGAAATGTTTTTTTATTTATCAATGCAGAAAATGTATTCACTTTCATAAGCTTCGAGATAAAGATATTTAAAAAAAAATTGAAAATAGACGGACTTCCCGCACATGAAGGGCAAGTCCGTCTAGTGGTTTATTATCAGAATCTTCTATGGAAATACCCTTGAGAATTTCAGATGATAACGACAAATGGCTTGGCAATTTGGTTTTAAATCCATTGTAAATAGAGTTGAGATTTCGATAATAATCAAATTTTATCATTTTTAGGGCAAGACCGTCATATTCAAGGGGTTGTAAACTTTTTTTTTACTGTAACTAAATAAATAATTGTGTATATAATTGACCCCCATTATAATGAATTGAACTGAAGGCGATTTCGCCGTGAAGTTCATCTTCATATTTTATTAATGTCAAGCTCAAAGCTTTACTAGACGGACTTCCCAACTTTTACATTTGAATGTTATGATTCTTTTTGGATGAGAAAATGGTTTAAAACAAGTGATTTTATCAAATCCAGTGTAAGAAAAACAAAAAAGGATAATTAAATTACCTATGTAGAAACAGGAAATGGCAAAACTCCTTCAATTTTCACTTTTTCAAAAAATATTTCGAAAGTAAGTCACCGCTACACTTCAAGTTCAAATATGCAAAAAAAAATGTTTGCCAAATGTCTCCTAAGATAATGCTTGTAGCGACATCTATGATAATTAACTGAAAAGTAATTTACAGATCTGCTTTACCGATCGAATCGTAACCGCTAAATTCCTTTTAGAACAGAAGTTATTGCCGCTAGACGGACTTACCTCCCAGACGGACTTCCCCACATTGACCTTATATGAGTTTTCTATTGATATCGGTATTGAGCTAATATACACCAATTTGGTCTAAAAAAGTTCCATGTCCAGATTTTCACGCCACATTTTCTTATGATGACAATTGGGCATCGGTACCATTGCTATTCAGAGGTATCTATTAGTTGTAATTTAGGTAAAGCATCCTGCCCAGTCCTATCATAGTTTCACAGCCTTCAGATCAGCTAAGTTCTGGAGCCCAGGTTAGTGGTGCAGATTTAGTACCTGCATTCCCTGTCCTGCATGCATTGTTTGTTTTTTATATTAAATTACTAGTCGACCCGGCAAACTTCGTACCGCCCAAACTATTATTATCTTGTGCATGTATTACACTTATAAACCTTCCCCTTGAATCACTCTATATCTATTAAAAAAACCGCATCAAAATCCGTTTCATATTTTTAAAGATATAAGCATACATAAGAACAGACGCGGGAAACAACTTCATTTTATACTATGTATTGATGTATATTTGATCTATAAAACTTACCTCTGCTGGGGTAAGTTTTCCATAATGCACAAGTTTCCAAAAAGTGGTATTATACAAATTGTTTATGTGTACATCAGCTTGTCTCCATTTCATGTAGTCTATCACATTTTCTTGAGAGGGATAAATTATTATTCTTCCATCAAAAATTGGTGGATATTTCAACGGTTCTTTACTAAAAAATTTACTCCAGTAATAAACATAAGAGGCCGTAAATTTACTGTTTACTGTTGTCAGCAGCTTGGCCCCTCGTCTGTTATAAAGATTTGCATTTTTTCGGAACACAAATGAAAATTCATCACTTTGGCCAAAAGCTATCATTAAATCATTTATATCTTTCAGGACCGAGAATGCAGCATAGTTCATCAAGTTCAATGCACGAAGATCATTTGGTTTTTGAAAATGGTGCTCCTCAGCAAACTTATGAAAACATTTACCGTCAATTCGCACAACTATCCAAGCATTCGGCAGGAGTTTATCATCTAATTCAAAACTTTTTACATATTCAAATGAACTTTTAGCCATTTTTACTGAATAAGATGAAACTAACTTATCTTTTATTAATCCCTGACGAACTTTATGAGGGATGCAAAGCATTGAAAGCATCGAATCGAGCGAGGCACTCTATCTATTTATTAGATAGGTAGGTAGTGTAGGTACTTAAAGTATATATACAGTGTTGCCAATGGCTATTTAACGGTTTCCCCAAGATATCTGGTCAAATTCCCCAAATTTGGGGAGAAAAATATCCTGATTACCCACAAAATCCCCTCACAATGAGATAGTGAACTATTTACGATATAACTTTAAAATTTAACCATTTATTAATGACTAACACTAAAAAAATCGCAATATCACTTTAAAAAACATCCGGTATAATCCTCCTCCGGTTTTCTCTTATGTTCTGGCTTTAAAGTAAAAACTAGGTTAAATACAATGTAAAAACTGACGAAGTGTAAATTAAACTTGCTCGTACGTACAAAAACCAAAAAAAGAAAACTTTTCAAATTTATTAAATATTATATAGGTATATATACATTAGCAAATAATAGGGATAGCCAACTAACTGAAACTAAAGACCAAAATAATAAAGAAGTTCCTGTGCCTAATAATATACAAGAAATACTCTCTAACAAATTATTTTTTAAAACATTGTATAGATTTGTACTAAATACTGTGAAAAAACTTTAAGATAAGTGAAGTGACGAGAGGCTTAAAAGTGCTTGATCCCAGAGCCGTTAAACCAATTAAAAAAAAAAAAAAAAGAGTAAAATTTTTTATGCACCCGCTGGTCGAGAGTCCACTCCACTCCACAAAATGCTTCGCAGCTATGCCACTGAATTCTTCATTAGAAGTAAGATTCCTCAATTTTACAGGAGTATCAAAACCTAAAACGACCCACCGACCGTACAAAAAGACCTACTACTTTTACCTAAAAGTTTAGTTATTCATGTAATACTTGCCTCTTACAATTTTCAGTAAGAGGAACTCTTCTACAACAATCTGCAAGGCATTATCAAGATCCACAGATTGATGCGCAAAAGGCTGAATCTAAAAGAATGGCAGAGTTCAGGAAGAAACTGCGAGAGACTACTCCAATCACAGATCTAGGTGAGCAAGAGTCTGTGGCCAAAGATGATCCACTGCCACCCTTCCCAGACAACACAAACCCAGCTACTGGTGAAATGGGTGGGCCACGAGGACCTGAGCCGACCAGGTATGGAGACTGGGAAAGAAAGGGCAGAGTCTCAGACTTCTAACTTTACAAATGTGATAGGCATTATGAAGGCACTCAAAAATGATATTTCTATTTATTGAAATACTAGTGTTTGCCGTTGGCACTGCTTACACTTATTTTCTGGCTAAGCACAAGGACCCTTAAAACTAACCAATTTGGTGTGTCTATATCCAGCGAGAACATATGTATTTTTGAATATTCTATTAAACCTCACCGCATCATGCGCACATAAACCATAATTTAAATGAGTTTGAGGGTAGGCAAACGTTCGACCGGTTAAATAAGGCCGCCCCCAAAGGATAGCGGATCAGATTAGTAAAAAAAAATTGACCATCAGAAATTCTCGAGCGCGTCAGATTAAGGTAGGGTGAGTTAATTACATCCTAAAAAGTGTTTATTCCACTAATCTGACAATTTGAGAGTGACGTAAAGAAAGGGGAGGGCAACAAAGTTGTAAAAAAAAAGTCATCTCGACATTCTCGAGCGTATCTAAATTTTTTTTATTTGGAAGGAAATAATTCAAGAATAATGAAAAATATATAATCTGACAATTTCCGCAAGCCGAAATAACGTGTACTTCAAGCTGTAATCCTCATCTTTTAAATCTTCACTAAAACAAATTTTGAGAATGCAAATAATTAGTCATGAATTGATCCAAATTGGTCCACAAAGTAAAATAATTAGTCCACTTATACTTTAGAAGTTATAGCCAAATGTTTGTGAGGATTATGGCTTGACGTTCAAGCTGTAATCCTCATCTCTGGTCCAAGAAAACGGTAGGGCCTATCGACTTGGTTTAGGTCTAAATAATTAGTCCTCAATTGATCCACACGACATGCCAAATCTCAGAATTGGTTCTCAAGAGGTTCCGGAGTTATAAGGGCATCTTAGTGAGGATTATGGCTTGAACATTTGGCACCTTCAATTATCTCCGGAACGCCTATAGCTATTGGTTTGAAATTTTGCCAAAAATTAATCCTCAATTAGTCCACCAGAATTATAATCACTTCGAACTAGGTTTTCTTTGAAGAAGTACGTTAAAATCATCAGTTTTACTTTCCCATACATTGCGATCCATGTACAGTTGTGCACAAAATAATTGATTAACATTGATATTAACCAGTTACCTAAACGATTTTTTAGAAAAGTGAAAGTGGGTTTGGTTTTCGCTATGTACTTATGTTTAAGACAGCCTGATTGATTGATTGCTATCACTAGTTGCAGGTGAATCATTAATGTACCAAAAAAAACTTCTATGTATAATTTAAATTTTTGTAAGTTTATATTCAATTAAAAGTTTACAATAGTGTCTTTTCTTACTTAACTTAATTAAATCACCGTTTATATCACAATACTTATACTTACTTACTTATTTTTAATAACTAACAATAATCTCAGTTAGTTCAATTATAATAATAACAAAAAAAAAATGTTTTAATAATCACAGTTGCTTCATTGCAATAATCACAGTTTTTTATGGTGAGGTGGTAACTTTCGGTATGGCGCGAAACTATACTTTTAATAAATAAACGAAATAATTTTATCAAGTATTTACATTGTTTTTTTTCATGTCCCCTTTTTGGCTACAAATATACCCGTTTTAGCTACATTCTAGTCCTGTTCTAGTTTAGCTAATACTAGCTCTTCGACATTCGAGAACCTGGCTCTATTTTCAAGTGCGCAGTTGCGTGCGCACACGCTGCCTTTGAGTGGAGACAAGGATAGCGCTATTTGGCCAATACAGGGTTGATAAGAGACAACAGTCCCGCGACGCGCGTCAGGTGCTATACTCGTGTATATATTATTTAATGTAACTCTACAGGAGTATCGCGCATGATGTCTCTTATCAACCCAGGATTGGCCAAATAGCGCTATCCTTGTCTCCACTCAAAAGCAGCGTGCACGCAATCGAAGATAGAGATCAGTGTTACAATATATACAAATAGAGTTAGTAGACGTAAGCTTCCCTTACACTGTGTTGTTTGTTACTGTTGTCATCAATATCATCAATACATAGTATAAAACAAAGTAGCTTTCCGCGTCTGTCCCTATGTATGCTTATATCTTTAAAACTATGCAACGGATTTTGATGCGTTTTTTTTAACAGATAGAGTGATTTAAGAAGATGGTTTAAAGTAGAATACATGCACAATGTAGTAAGAGGTCGGGCGGTACAAAGTTCGCCGGGTCGACTAGTATTTTATACAATAGTAGTAGGTACCTAATAATAATAATATAAATAGTACTTACTTACTCCCCGCAGCTCCGTCTCCCCTCCGCGTTTTAAAACACATTTTGCGTAATGGACAGAAATATCCAATGTCGCCCTTACAAAATCGCTTATTATTGCTTACATCCAAAATAATAAAAATATGTATACATACACATAGATAGCAATTTACGTTGACACAGACACATAATGTCAAACATAGTAACACTGGTTACTTTAAATAATTAATTAATAAGAGGTGCAAGCGCAAGTACATAACAAATTTTTGTTGTTGTTTTATTTACACTTGAACCAACTGTGATTTTGTTAAAACTAAATATTTTTTGCAATATAAACGGTGCTGTAATTAAGTTAAGTAAGAAAAGAAACTATTGTAAACTTTTAATTGAAGTACATGCAAAAATATAAATCATAGATAAAGGTTTTTTTTGGTTAAATATCTTGGTAAGTACATTTACGTAATTGGGAACTCGTCAAAATAATAAGTACATACTTTACCCACTTTACTCTTCTAAAGAATCGTTTAGGTAACCGGTTAATATCAATGTTTATCAATTATTTTGTGCACAACTGTACATGGATCGCAATGTATGGGAAATTAAAACCGATGATTTTAACGTACCTCTTCAAAGAAAACCTAGTTAAAAATGATTATGATTCTGGTGGACCAATTGAGGATTAATTTTTGGCCAAATTTCAAACCAATAGCTATAGGCGTTTCGGAAATAATTGAAGGTGCCAAATGTTCAAGCCATAATCCTCACTAAGATGCCCTTATAACTTCGGAACCTCTGGAGGACCAATTCTGAGATTTGGCATGTCGTGTGGATCAATTGAGGACTAATTATTTAGACCTGAACCAAGTCGATAGGCCCTACCGTTTTCTTGGACCAGAGATGAGGATTACAGCTTGAACGTCAAGCCATAATCCTCACAAACATTTGGCTATAACTTCTAAAGTATAAGTGGACTAATTATCTTACTTTGTGGACCAATTTGGATCAATTCATGACTAATTATTTGCATTCTTAAAATTTGTTTTAGCGAAGATTTAAAAGATGAGGATTACAGCTTGAAGTACACGAAATAACAAAAATTCGTTGATGAAGTTAAATGCGTGCAGCTGCTTGATGCCTACATTTCCTTCTCCGCGTTTCTATTCCTCTCTCACTGTTTCTCTATTTATTACTCTCTCACTTATTTATTTGCATGCTATTTCCTGAGCTTTTCAATTGTTTTTTTGGAATAACTTTTTAACGGATTTATCGATCAACTTCAAAAACTAATCCGCCCTTAAGCTTGAAAAACCACGCCGATCGTCGCTTATCCGTTCAAAATCGATTCGTTCGAGAGATATCATGAACGAAAGAAAACCGAAAAAAGTGTTTTTTCGGGATTACTCCGAAATGTTTGGTTCGATCAATTAAAACTGCAAAATTACTTACGAGGATGATAAAACTGCGTCTAATGCCGCCAATCGCGTGAAAATTGGTTGATCCATTCAAAAGTTATTGCGGTTTGAAAATTCCAAAAATAGTGTTCTATGAAACTTCTATCAGACTTTCGAGCTGGGAGAGCTCAAATGCATAGAAATATTATTTCTTTGAACTCAGCGAGCTCAAAATATTACATAAATTATATTTTGAATGGAATTAGCGGGAAGTTGCAGGGATGGTCTTTAAGGTGAACCGTTTTTCAAATGTTTTTGTGTCAGATCAGGCGAATCCCTCTAGATAATCGTCAGATTATGAGACAGTACGTTTAGAAGATAAAGATAAACCTTATACATCTTATCTTAATCTGACGCGCTTGAGTACCTATTTCAAAATGGCGAATTTGTTTTGCACATTATGAAAATGGCCGCGAGTTTGCGTCCCATCGAAATCGTCAGATTAGTGAATAAGAGCTTTTTTTTGATGGGTTCGATTTTGAGCCGCGTGTCAACTGTATAGATTTCTCAAAAGAAACATAATTTAAGCTAATAAGTTAATATTTTTGTTTAATATGAATGGAACCTATATATTTTTTTGTATATTATGTGCTCAGATTATGTGTATTGTCTATAGCTTGCACTATTTGCTTGCTTGCTTACTAGTTATTTAGATGTTTCAAAAAGATTCGTATTAAAATAAAAAAGTTTCCCACTGGATATAGGTTTCAATAAACAGCAAATATTTTAAAAAATAACATTGAACAAATTATATCTTTACTAGTGGGCTCCTCGCGGCTTCGCAAGCGCATTTTCCCTTGAAACATCAAATCCCCAAATTTCCCGTGGGAATTTCTGGATAAAAAGCCTATGTCCTTTCTCATGCTCTAGACTATCCATATACAAAATTTCATAGAAATCGGTTCAGTAGTTTTCTCAGGAAAGCGAGGCAGACAGACAGACAGAGTTACTTTCGCATTTATAATATTAGTATGGATAGTATGGATTACTGTTCTAGAACAAATTAAAAGGTACATTATAACATAAAAAATATCTCCAAAATACATAATGTTCCCGCTGGATATAGAAACACCCTATTTTGATGAAAATTGTTCAATTTTTTAATTAAGTTAGGGTTCTAAAACTTTAAATTCCAATTGGTTCAGTAGTTTTGCTGCTCATCATGCACATACAAACATTTAAAAAAAAAAACAAGTATGTATTTTTATTGTTTTTATCTTCTATGTGCAGGAGTAGCCAGATACAGCTTTATTGGCATGAAGTTATATTATTAGAGACTTTCTAGATTTAGGTAAGTATTGTTTAGAGAAATAAATTATATTTTATTAAATTACACCCTCTTTGTCATTGTAATGTAAACTTTATTGGCTATTGGCAGATTTACCAATAGTTTTAGGCATTTTCTTATTAGTAGAGTCTTCAAGTTCTCTGGACTTGTAGTAGTGTGGAGCAACCTCTAGTAACCACTTGCTTTCAATTTCAGTTACTTGTCTCATAAATTCTTTGGATGTAAAGACCAACTCATGATAGATCACCCACCGTGGCAGCTCTTCAAACAATGCACTATTTGGATGTATCATGACAGTCTGAAATTAAAGAATATATTATCACACTTAGAAATTTTTCAACAAGCTAAATTATAAAATATCAACAGTAACTTACTTGATTGTGCTTAACGGTTTTGTAATGACCACCTTTTGAAAACTTAGCTATGTGGTAGAAGTATCCTGCAGTAATGGATTTTCGAATGTTAGAATCCTCGGCTATTCCAGAAACCATTTCTATTTCCACTCTGTCCATGAGCCCAGCAAGCTGCTCGCGCACGTCACGGGCACGTTTCATGGACCGGTATTGAATAAAGTTCTCATAGCACCACTGTACAGAATAGTCAGACTCTACCCACTGATTGTAAACATTCATAAGGCTTAGATGGTCTCCTGTGCGGTGGTAAAAATTCTTCCTTGCTGTGTCTGCATGAATAATTTTATCTTTTGGTCTGTAGAAAACTGAACTGTTCACAGATAACATGGCTGAAATTGTAACAATCTCTTCAGAACATTTGTACCTGAAATTTTTAAAAATTTAAATCAATTTGGTTTTTTAAGATTCAAGCAAGTCCCTCAGCCGCTGCTGACGGATTCGCAATTTTGCACACACCTTCATGGTGGTAGCAGTGTGCGTCAGTGGGGCCGAAAAATTCACGGCATCGAAATTTTGAAAATGCCAATATTCAGTGCATCGAACGAAGGATTAGTGCGCGAAGTGTCGAATTTGTGCATCCAGAGGTTCTGGAGTTATAGGGTAAAAACTAATTCTGCTGGGATGACGTCATCCTGGAAACACTTTTTTGAACCGCTGGGCCTAGGTCTTTGAAACTTGGCAGAAATGTAGCTTATAAATGTGCCTAAATGTGCGCTGAATCTGGTAAATGTGCCTCTTCAGATAACAGAGTTATTCCATCTGTTGCTGGACTGACGTTTTGCCGGAAATATATTTTATTAAAAATATTTCGGAAACTGCTGACGCTAGAGAACTGGATTTTTTTATAAGCATTACTAGTCACTTTCTTGAATTTGTGATAATATGTCGGTTTCAAAATAATTGTTAGTTTTCGTGAAAAAAAAATAAACAACAAAAAGAGAAATACCCTGAGCACTAATTAAGGACGATACTTGGAGACTTCAAAACTCTATAAACCCTTCCTTACCTTGTCCTTCACGTTATTCTGAAGTTTTTATAACGCTAGGTCAAATACTTTTCGAGAAATAAAGCTTTAACTAAATGTTTGACCGCGCGTTAGGTTTAACAACCTCTCACGCAAAAACCAAAGCAGCGACGACATTGGTAACCTGGCACTAATTCGAGTATTATGTAATAAAGATTTACTTTAAATTTCAGTGTGATATTCTTAAACAATCCGAAGTTATTCAAGAAAAACATTAAATTTAGAACTAACCGACCAAATTAAATGGACCATTATCATTATTTGACGTAAGTATTAAATATCTAAGTAAGTACATAGATAATGTATAAATAGTAGTATCTAGTTAGTTAGGCATTAGGTAATGACGATTCACTAAGTATTCTTATCAAATTTCTTGCTAGGGTTTAGCGTTTAGCCTAGATATAGAGTACCTACTGAGGTACCTAACTAAGTATATGCATGACGGGGTTGGCGGCGCGGGGCGGCGGCAGAGCGCGGGGCGGTCCGCTATGCTCTGCACGCACAGGGCACAGGTCTGGTAGTCTTTAGTCCATACAATTTAACCTTTTAAGCGCCATATACACGGAGAGAGTTTCTCGAAGGATTTGGGGCGAGAATCGGATTTTGAAACTTCTTTGAGGTTAAATTTAATAGTTTATTAAATTTAACCTCAAAGAGTTACCTTTCAGTTACCGCTCGGTACAAATAAAGTGTAGTCGCACGTCTAGTAGGTAACACGTCTTATCTCACTCACACAAGCATGATACGCGAGCACGTACACGAGTTTCGGCTGTGCGCGAAGTAACGCGCTTTTTCTATGATGTGTACGAGGGTGTGGCGATGTAGACTGGAACAGCTACTTTTTGAAAAAAATATCATAAATAAATTTTTCAAAGGGGGGTTTTAGCGGTTTAATAGCGGAAAGCGCTTTGCAAGAAAAATCATAAAAAATACTTTCGCTTTATTTATCGGCCTGAAAAAAAGATAATGTAACGATACTAACTATCCCAGCGAACTTTATGACATATAAACATAAAAACGATTTATTGCCATAATAAACAAAGAAATAAATAGCATAAAATAATACTACTTAATTATATTGATGTTAAAAAGGGCATTAGGCGACCTTATCGCTAAGAGCGATTACTTCCAGGCAACCCAATCCAAGGCATGCTGATAACAATTTTCATAATTGAACAAGACGGTGGACATACTATTTTTTTTTTAAATCGATATGGGAAGCGTTTTAAAGGTTTTTGGGGGTGCTGAGCTGATATAACGAAAATAACACCCATTTTAAAATCCAAGATGGCGGACATTTTTTTTTTAAATCGATATGAGTGTCGTTTCATAGGTTTTCGGGGGCGCTGATAACGAAAATGACAATCATTTTGAATTCCAAGATGGCGGCCATCATTTTTTCGTGAAAAATCAATATGGGTGTCGTTTAATAGGTTTTTGGGGACGCTGATAACGAAAATGACCATCATTATGAAATCCAAGATAGCGGTCATAATTTTTTCGTGAAAAATCAATATGGGTGCCGTTAAATAGGTTTTTGGGGGCGCTGATAACGTAAATGAGAATCGTTTTGAAATCCAAGATGGCGGAGATAATTTTTTTTGAAAAATCGATATGGGTGTCGTTTAATAGGTTTTTGGGGGCGCTGATAACGAAAACGACAATCATTTTGAATTCTAAGATGGCGGCCATCATTTTTTCGTGAAAAATTAATATGGGTGTCGTTTAATAGGTTTTTGGGGGCGCTGATAACGAAAATGACCATCATTATGAAATCCAAGATAGCGGTCATAATTTTTTCGTGAAAAATCACTCACACAAGCATGATACGCGAGCACGTACACGAGTTTCGGCTGTGCGCAAAGTAACGCGCTTTTTCTATGATGTGTACGAGGGTGTGGCGATGTAGACTGGAACAGCTACTTTTTGAAAAAAATATCATAAATTTTTCAAAGGGGGGTTTTAGCAGTATAATAGCGGAAAGCGCTTTGCAAGAAAAATCATAAAAAATACTTTCGCTTTGTTTATCGGCCTGAAAAAAGATAATGTAACGATACTAACTATCCCGGCGAACTTTATGACATATAAACATAAAAACGATTTCTTGCCATAATAAACAAAGAAATAAATAGCATAAAATAATACATACTTAATTATGTTGATATTAAAAAGGGCAATGGGCGACCTTATCGCTAAAAGCGATTACTTCCAGGCAACTGAAAATTCGATATGGGTGTCGTTTAATAGGTTTTTGGAGGCGCTGGTAACGAAAATGACAATCATTTTGAAATTTAAGATGGCGGTCATATTTTTTCTGAAAATTAGATATGGGTGGCGTTTAATAGGTTTTTGGAGGCGCTGATAACGAAAATGACAATCATTTTGAAATTCAAGATGGCGGTCATTTTTTTTTTAAATCGATATGGGTGTCGAATAATAGGTTTTTGGGGGCGCTGATAACGAAAACGACAATCATTTTGAATTCCAAGATGGCGGCCATCATTTTTTCGTGAAAAATCAATATGGATGTCGTTTAACCCGTCAAATGATGAGGACCTGATTATGGATGCTGCCGAAATGATCGTCATACTATGCAAATTTTCCCGATTTTCCATAGAAATATGTTCCTGGTACTTAGTAAATATAATAATATGTTATGTGTTATATACTAAAATGAGGGTAAATACATTCCCTTGCCGATACTTATAACTATTTTCGTGTCACTTACTTGTTTACTTCAATATAATTTTTCCTTTTACAAAAATAACGTTTTTCTTTTGTTTGTTTCCCGCCAGTCACATTTTCACACACTGATTTCACGAAATTTATAGCCACATACCACACTACACAACAATATATCGTAGGCTTGCAAGGTAAGCTTTCTATAATTAGTTTAGTTATTATCACAGAAACCCTATTTACTTCACAATAAATATTTATTTACGCGATCACCAAAAAAATGGCGGCCATCGACTTCGCTAGTCGCAACTGCCGTGCCGGCCGGTACAGGTACAGTTAGCAAAAGAATTTGTATTATCATTATACAATATATTATAAATTACTTTTATAAACAATATTTTTTCAAAGTAAGGATTATGCTCGGATTATGGTACCTTTTTTATTTCTTATAATTATAATTAATTTTTTATTTGTATAATGTAATGGGTTCATATTAAATTTGATTATCAAATAAATAGGAACTCCTTTAGTAAAGAGAATTTGATGTTATTACGTTTATTCATTATATTCAAATAAATAGATTATATATATAGATGGATTCATGTATCTTTTTCTACTTTATATTATTTGCGTAACCAACCTTTTATTACTTGCATATTTTTTAAATAGGTACGTATTCAATATGACAGGGCTGCGAGTAAAATAGAAACGGTTTTTATATGTTTATAAACGCCACGAAGAAAACAAAAACGCTTACACCTAATTATGTATGTATAAGCGTTTTTGTTTTCTTCTCAGCCTTTTTGTATAAGTATATATAAAAATAAGAAAGATTAGAAGTTTAAGTATTTTCTTTTTTAATTATGCCGCGATGCAAAACGGAAATATAAATAAATAAATATACACATAATATAGATCGGCTATGGCCTTATTTAAAAAAGTTAAGCATTTGTTCAGTTCATAAATATTATCTATGCTTGTCATGTGTAAAATGAAATAGCAAGAAAGGATAAAACATGTATGTTACTAAGCAAGTGTTTTACTTTTTACCCGACTGAAAGAGGGTTAGGTAGGTACGTTTTATAAAGGCTTTGTCAATTAGACGGCGCTATAGTCGCGCTCTTTTATATCACTCACGCTCCTTTACGTTGCGTAGTGATACAAGGAGCGCGACGCTCTGGCGCCGCGTAGGGCTGGCGCTCTAGCGCCGTCTGTTTGACAAAGCCTTTAGTGGTAGTGGCTAACTACAGGCTTATTTTATCAATGATTTCGTAGCCTTGCGGTAAACAAAAGCGCACGACCGTGTATTTATTATGTTATACTTCATTCATTTTTCTATTATACTAGGTTTTTTGCAAAATAACTGCTTTTTGTCAGTATGATTGGAAAAGGAGTGATGGTTATATCAAATTATCAGGGTTTTCGCAAAATCCCTAGTTTTTTTTGCAAAAAACCTAATTATCAGATCTTCCTACGTCATACACAAGCGTCGCAAATAAAACAAACATTTCGTAAACAATGTTTATATTATTAAAAATATATATATATACGCAAAAAAGTCAAAAATCAACATGTATTTATAACAGAACACTGAAGATACTAGGTAGACAGCTGTAGTGTAGTATAGTCTAACAGTACTTCATCATAAGGAACAGCTTTGACACTTTCTAGCGACTGATATCTGAACATGCTCCAGATGCTCGTCACCCTCTTCCTGGTCCACGTCCATCTCCTCCGTTTGCTCCAAAGGTGCGACGCTATAAATAAAGATATTAGAAATTAATACATATAAAATTTGAAATTAAAGGCATACAATTGTCAACAATAGAAGTCAATCGGCTGTCATGATGATGAATGTCATACTTTTTCATAAGAAAATGTTTCTATAATGTACATAATTCAAAATAATAAAAATCTTTCAACTTACTGGATGGACTGCTGAGGCTTCTGAGCTGTGCGCACCGAAACCCCGGGGTCCCCCACGTACATTGAACCTCCCAGGGTCCGCTGCACCCACTCCGCTCGCATTGCTGGTACTGGTGGTCTAAAGAAAAAAATATATATATATATTCGACTGATAAACCAGTGCTTCAAAAGAAAACAACCAGTATAACTGCTACATAAAAATGTATGTTTATAGGTTATGAGCAAAAAAATTTCTCATACAAAACAAAAAAAAACAATTACAGTTTTCTCAAAAATTATACACTATAGAGAAAAAGGTATAGGCACTAAAAAAGTATGTTTATAGGTCCCCTACATAAATATATAAAAAAACATCCGTTACGAAACAAAAAATTTTGTCCATACAAAAGAAATAAAAAATAATATTATGGTTTATACAAATTCACGAAGCTAGTCTAATTATGTATTATTCATGCCATACATTGATTTTTTCATGTTAGTATAGCAAAATATATATTCATTTTACGTTTACTTTTTTGCCAACTGTACATTTTCGTAATTTTGTACCAAAACAAAACATAAACGGTTTTTTTACGAAAATTGTTGTGTTTCAAGCTAAACTGACTGAATGTATCGGTTTCTTACTGAATTTAGCACAAACTTATCTATTTCTAATAAGATTCTGATTGAATTTCTGTTACGATAACAAAAACAAAGCAGCAATGACGGGCATGAATTGTTGCATCATAAAAAGTCTCATCGTCTTTTTACTAATAAATTTTACTCTAATGCTAAAAACTACATACTGTACGTGTAGCCTACTCAATTACCTGTAATTTGAGGTATAATACATGTGATAAACACTTACCGTTTATAAAATACAGAAATATTTCTCTTAGAATCACAGGTCAAAGTTCACTCAATAAAAACCGTAATGGCCGCCTGTGACAGAGCGCGTGGATAGATTTCAACTTTTATTTTTTTTCACCTTGTAATTTGCACTTTAGTCTGGTCAAAATATTCTAACTTGTCTATTACAATACTCTGATTGGTTGGATATTTTTGTCAGGGGCACCAACAGCGAAATCAGTCGTACAAAAAAAAGTATTGCCAACCTAAAAGTCTACGCACAGGGTGTGTGCGTAGGACATTTGCCGTACCAAATTCCTACGCACAGGGTATGTGCGCACGACATTTCGGGGGTTAATAGGTTTTTGGGGACGCTGATAACGAAAATGATCATCATTATGAAATCCAAGATGGCGGTCATAATTTTTTCATGAATAATCAATATGGGTGTCGTTAAATAGGTTTTTGGGGGCGCTGATAACGTAAATGAGAATCGTTTTGAAATCCAAGATGGGGGAGATAATTTTTTTTGAAATATTGATATGGGTGTCGTTTAATAAGTTTTTGGGGGCGCTGATAACGAAAACGACAATCATTTTGAATTCCAAGATGGCGGCCATCATTTTTAGTGAATAATCAATATGAGTGTCGTTGAATAGGTTTTTGGGGGCGCTGATAACGAAAACGACAATCATTTTGAATTCCAAGATGGCGGCCATCATTTTTTTCGTGAAAAATCAATATGGGTGTCGTTTAATAGGTTTTTGGGGACGCTGATAACGAAAATGACCATCATTATAAAATCCAAGATGGCGGTCATAATTTTTTCGTGAAAAATCAAAATGGGTGTCGTTAAATAGGTTTTTGGGGGCGCTGATAACGTAAAAGAGAATCATTTTGAAATCTATGATGGCGGACATAATTTTTTTTTTTAAATCGATATGGGTGTCGTTTAATAGTTTTTTATTTATTTATATATATATTTTTTTTATTTTCGTTATCAGCGCCCCCAAAAACCTATTAAACGACACCCATATTAATTTTTAATGAAAAAATTATGACCGCCATCTTAGAATTCAAAATGATTATCATTTTCGTTATCAGCGCCCCCAAAAACCTATTAAACGACACCCATATCGATTTTTCAAAAAAATTTATCTCCGCCATCTTGGATTTCAAAACGATTTACATTTACGTTATCAGCGCCCCCAAAAACCTATTTCACGGCACCCATATTGATTTTTCACGAAAAAATTATGACCGCTATCTTGATTTCATAATGATGGTCATTTACGTTATCAGCGTCCCCAAAAACCTATTAAACGGCACCCATATTGATTTTTCACGAAAAAATGATGGCCGCCATCGTGTAATTCAAAATGATTGTCGTTTTCGTTATCAGCGCCCCCAAAAACCTATTAAACGACACCCATATCAATATTTCAAAAAAAAATATGTCCGCCATCTTGAATTTCAAAATGATTGTCATTTTCGTTATCAGCGCCCCTAAAAACCTATTAAACGACACCCATATTGATTTTTTACGAAAAAATTATGTCCGTCATAATGGATTTCAAAATGATTCACCTTTTTTGTTATCAGCGCAGCGCCCCCAAAAACCTATTAACCTTTTAACCGCCAAGCACTTGATATGAAGTAGTCACAAAGTTCTCCCACCACGCCAAGCACTTCTCTGGAAGTAGCTTACATTTTTACATTTTATGACCCAACTATATGTTCTAAAGAGAAAAATCCAATTGGATACTGTTCTTGAAGCTTCTATGAAGTAATTCATGTTAACAGATTTTGTGAAAAGTTAATAAACTTAGAATAATAAGACGATAAACTTTAAGAAACTTTCAAATGAAAAATAGTGTGCTCTCCCACGCCAAGTACTTTACTGGAAGTTGTCTAGTGTTGTGACATTACTCGGAATTTTCGATGATTCCTAACAAATATATTTTTTAAATTATTATAACTATACACTTTTTCAACCATCTCATAACGTGTACGCATAGTGCGGACTGGAATAATATAATTTCTATTAGAGTTTACTATTGATTCCTTTATTGTAGACATTACAAATCCTCGCCTTTGAAAATGTCGACAACAATTAATAAGGTAGGCGGGCGGCTCTAGCGTAGCAACCCGTTCATCAGTTGTTTGATATATCCCGTACGCCAAGCACTTGAGGTGAAGTTCTGCTGTGACGTCACATACGCAAGACAAGTTTTTTAGTGCTGTGCTAAAGAGTGGACATTTTGGTACATTGTGTCTAGACTGTTGGTACGCTCAGCGTAAAAAATAGTGAAAGTACATCTACAGATGAATTGCGCTGCGCATTTTCCAATGGTTCTAATTAGAAACTAATAAAATATTGTTGAATTGAATTAAGTCAGTTTGGATTTGGTCGTAAAAGTACCTACCTACTAATACTACGTTTACTTCGAAACGTGTACACTTAGATCTACAAATGGTCATCACAGATTTTTTACAAACATCCATACATAGCTGGGTAAACGCTTAAATAAACACCATAGAATTGAATATTATACTATAGAACAAAATCACGTCTTTTAAAAAAAGCTTTCAACATTTTAAACGGTATTCACAAAGTAATAGGAAATACCCAGCAAAACTAAAAAAAAAATATTGGCAATTAATTCCATAAATGGGTTTGATTTGTTTGCTAAAGCTTTAGGTAGCAGTGTAAGGAGCGAATTAGAGTGGAAACAACCGTCTCGAATAAGATATGATTTATTTCTGATTAAATACTGGTTACATGCTTGTTACTAAGTATACTATAATAATATGTAGCTATAATGCTAGTGTGGTACTACACCACTGGGGTTCTTAAAAAAATAAAAATAAATGTGAAAAATAAAAGTAACATTTATTTTTATTTATATATAAGTAGGTTAGTATCTAAACGATTACAATTATTATTGATTATATATTTTTGTTCTATTTTTATGTATAACATAAGGCTTATTATTTTTATTTATTTTAACATTAACTCCCATGTCCTCTAATACAGAAAATGGACCTAGATATTGAGGATCTAATTTTTTAGCTGTTTCATCCTTAACTAAAATTAATTGTCCTTTTTTGTAACTAACACTGTTTACATTTTGATCATATGCTAACTTCCGCTTTTCTTTACTTAATATTAAATTATTACGAGCATCCTGGTGCGCTACTTGTAGCCTATATTTTAAATCTAATGCATAATTTTCTGGATTATATAAAGGTTCTATGTACTGGCTTACTCTAGATGGTATTTTACTCGGCCTACCGAACACAAGCTCGAAAGGCGTATACTTGGTCTCTGTGTGTACGGTGTTGTTAAAGCTGAAACACCAAAATGGTAACCATTGACTCCATGTTTCTTTTTGGTTTGAACATTGTATTCTTAAAAATGCATTCAGACTTTTGTGCGAATTTTCTAAAGCTCCTATCGATTGATGATGATAAGCAGTTGAAGTTAATTTTTCAATTTGAAGTAATTTACAAACCTGTTCCATTGTTGAAGATATGAATTCTGTTCCACAATCGGTCGCTATGATGTCTGGAATACCATATCTAAGAATAAAATTATTAACTAATGCCCGAGAAACACTTACCGTATCCTTATGTTCTAATGGGTATGCTTCCACAAATTTTGTAAGTTCGTCCTGTATAGTTAAGGCGTAACAATTACCTTCCAAGTCTTTTCCCAATGGTCCTACTATATCGAGAAATATTTTCTCGAATGCATGTGTAGCTGTCGTTGTTATAACCATAGGCTCTTTGACATACTTACATTGCTTCATCTTTTGACAAGTAGTGCACTTACTTACAAAATCGCTAATGTCTCTGTCTAGGCCTGTCCAATAAAATTGTCTTTTTATGTTATTAGTCATTCTACGTGCCCCCGCGTGGCCACTTGTGGGCAGTAGATGATAATCATTCATAATGTATTTCTTTTCTTCTTCATCTTCTATTCTTTTTACACCTCTTATTACAAAAATACGTGGACCGGTCCAATCTTTGTTATCTTTTATTTCTTTTAATATATCTTTTATAAAACTTTCATTTCTTTCATCTTTTACTATGCATAGTTCTTTAATATTTACTTTATCACAAAAATCTTTTAACTTAGTCACAAATTCGGCTCGCGACATTTGTGCCCTAAAGCTAAGATTAATAAGAATAGTTTTTATTCTTTTATTGTATATAAAACAGTCTTTTTCTTCATCTATTTCTTTATTTTTCCTCATTTGCGTCACTTGTTTTTCCTCTACAAAATTCATTTCTACATATCCGGTGGGTAATTTTAATAACTCAACAACTTTTGGCTGATCAGACCAATCGCTACTGGGTTCACTGGGAATTACCGATTCTAATTTTTCATTCATTCTTCTCTTTTGCGCTCTTGTCATTACAGTTAAAACTTCCGCATTCATTTCTTTTAATGTGTCTGATGTAATACTTATTCTCGATAAAGCGTCGGCTGCACTGTTCTCTTGTCCTCTTACATAACTTATTTTAAAATCATATTCTTCTAATGTGAGCCTAAATTTCAGAAGCCTACTTGACGGGTCTTTCATTGAAAATAAATAAATTAGAGGTTTGTGGTCTGTCATTATTGTAAAATGTCTTCCAAAAATGTATGGCCTAAAATATTTGATTGCCCAGACTATTGCGACTAACTCTTTTTGAATGGTAGGGTAATTCTTTTCTGCTTTATTGAGTGGCCTACTAGCGTATGCCACAGGTCTCATGTCCTGGTTACAGAGTACTGCGCCGACAGCTTCGCCTGAAGCATCGGTTTGAATTACAAATTCGTTATTCTGGTCAAAATCAGGGAATTGCAATACGGGTGGTGATATTAATTTTTCCTTAAGTGTTTCAAATGCTTTTTGACAAGATTTGTCCCAAATAAATGTTTCGTTTTTCCTTGTTAATTTATTAAGGGGTGCTGTGATGCACGCAAATCCATTTATAAATTTTCGATAATAGTTACAGAAAGCTACAAATCTCTTTACTTCATTAGTGTTAGTAGGTACTGGGTAATTTTTTAAAACTTCAGTTTTTGCAGGGTCAGGCAAGACACCCTTTGCTGACACTATATGCCCTAAATAGAGCAATTCCTTTTTTAAAAATTGACATTTTTCTGGGTTCAACTTTAAATTTACTTTTCTTAATCTTTCAAGGACATCTGTTAAGTTTTTGTTATGAATACTCATATTTCTGCCAAAAATCACTAGGTCATCTAAATAAATAAAACATTTCTCAAATGTTAGACCTGACATAGCTATAGACATTACTCTACTGAAAGCACTACAACTTGTTTTTAATCCCATTGGCAGTCTTTTCATTTGATATTGTCCTGTGTTTGTATTAAATGAAGTGTATTCTCGGCTTTCTTTATTTAAATTCACTTGGAAATAACCTTGATATAAATCTAAATGACTGAACAGTATAGAACCAGAGAGTGAGTCAAGTATCTCTGTTATATTTGGTAAAGGAAATTTGTCGTCCATAATGCAATCGTTCAATTTTCGATAATCTACTACTAATCTCCATTTCTTTTCTTTATTTTCTGCATTTTTCTTTGGCACTAGTAGAATTGGACTCGACCACTCACTCTTTGCTTCTTCTATTATGTCATTATCTATTAAATTTTGAATTTGTTTATTAATTTCACCTTTTAATGAGTGTGGCAATCTATACTGCTTGACATATACGGGATTCGTATTTGGTTTTATTGTGATTGATTGTTCATATATATTTGTAGTAGACAACCTATCACCTGGCAAGAAGAATACATCTGCGTATTTAGTGCAAATATCCGTTATTGACTTTTTTTCTGTATCCACAAGGTGTTCCAATTTTAATTTTTCTAATAATGCTTTCGCTCGTTTTGATTTTTTCTCGTTTGATTCGAATTTACATACGTCATAATTTGACAGAAGATCTAAATCCGGTTGAAATGTTGGTATATAAACATCTTGTTCGCTGGTGTTCAAGATTTTTATCGGCACTCGATTGTTATCTACTTTTGCTATACTTGATGCAAGAAAAATATTTTCTCCTATTTGGGTTGCAGCTATAACGCAATCACCGTGTATTTCTGTTTCTAAATGTAAGTAATGTATTGACTCACTACGTGCCGGTACAAATAAGGTATCGGATGAATAATCAACATTGTCACTAAGTGCCAATTGACACTCTTCATCTTCTTTGTATAATGTTATTAAATTGTTCGCCAAATCTATATTTGTTGCGTACTTGCACAGAAAATCTAAACCTAGAATTCCGTCGGCCTTTAAAGGTATGTTATCGAAAACGTTGCACTTAATATTAAATTCAATTGTATTTGCTACTTGGTCACGTACGAAAAGGCGAGGGATCAAGTTAATGTAAACAAAACCCGGCGATCGTATCTGTCCCGCTATACCGTTTATAATTGTTTCGTTATTATAAATTTTAAAATTTTTGGGAATAGCGTCCTTTTTAATAGCTGAAATTGATGCGCCGGTATCTACTAACCAAAAGTATTTTTTCCTATTGACGTAAAATGTTACAAATTTAGTTTTTCCTGTTAATGATAAAATTATATTTTTAGGATCGAAAAAACTGAATTTCGTCATTATTATTGTTACTTACCTCTGTCTCTGGCTGTTGATTGGAGTGCTGTTCGGCATAAAAAATTCGTTGCCGGCGGTTATCATTGCCTCGTGTGGGGTCGTGGTTACCGTATTCGCGTGATGACGTCGCTCGTGGGCCGCGTCCACGGCCGTAACCTCGATTAGAGCTAAAAGAGGCACGACTATATCCACGAAAATCCCTATTAAAATTGTTGCCTCTCCCCATGGCATTAAAGCCATTGAACTGGTTTCCACGAAAACCACGTGAGTTTTGGTAATGAAAATTAGGGTACTTACCCCTACCGCGACGAGAATAGTACATCACCCCTTCTCCACTCGATGTTGCGGCTGCTGAAATTTCCTCGTCCTTTGCTGCCTGTATAGCATCCTTCAATTGCTCGTAGTTACGAGCCGTGATGATTGTACTGAGCCGTGAATCACGAAGACCGTCTGAAAATCTTTTTATGGCAATTTTTTCGTTTAGCGGCTTTAATACAGAATATTTTCCTGGATCGCCATCGGCTTGCGATATTGTCAAATCCGAGAATAATTTTTCTATTTCGGTTCCAAATTGATCGATTGTACGCCACCCTTGTGTAGCACTTTGTAGCTGTGACTGTATAGCTGTAAATGATTTTTTAGTTAAAAGTGTGTTTCTCATATCCTTGACAAGATCGCTCACCGATGCATAATTTTCAGACATACGCAGTTTTGCGTTTTCAGAAAGTCTGCTTTTAAGAACGAATTTAATAAGCAAGGTTTTTCCTGCTACGGTCAACATGTCTGAATACATTTCCACTGAGTCAATAATAGCCTTAACAGTTTTTTCACTAGAGTCCATCACAGGGATCAAGTTACAAGCCGTCTTTAAATCGAATTCCATTATTGTGTTTGAGTAGGGAGAGCTTTCACTAAATTCGTTGTCGCTACTACTACTACTACAATTTTCAGGAATATTACATAACTCTAAAATATTTTCGTAAACATTTTTTATGGTATTCCAAATAAGTTTTAATTCGTCTAATTCTTTTTGTTTCTTATCGTATTGTTTAGTTAAAAACACAACAATTTCTTGTCCACGTTTATAAATTATTTCTGTTTCTGACAATTTATTTGGAATAGCATTACCCTTAAATCTAGATTTTCCTTTTTTTATTAAATACTTCTTAATAGTTTTCAACTCCTCTAAACATCTATTCAAATTTTCCATTCCACATTTTTATAAAGACTTGATGAATAAAATACATACCAATTTTCCTTGAATTACCTATAGTAGTCGCACCAGTCGCCTAACACTGACAAAAAAAACTAACACTCTTATTTTTAATCATATACCCACGTAGATTTTTTTTTTTTTTTTTTTAATATTATTTCGTAACGCATAAATTTTAATTAACACTTTTTTTTTTTTTTTTACTTTTCACTGATTTTTTACACGCTGAACCATCGCCATGCCGTTGAACATAGTCTTTACACCATCTCCACTTTTGTCATCGGGGCTGCGGCGGCGTATTGGGGTTGCGTAGTCATCACGGGGCGCAAGCGAAACGATCTACGTAAGTCGTTCATAGTTATCTCTCGACGTATCCATTTCTTGTGTGCTTTTCGATAGTACTTATAAAAAAATACGAAACTCGCTAAGGCGACGAATCCGATAATGACCCCCAAAAGTATGTTGGTCGTACTGGCTGTCTGTTTGACATCCTCGGCAGCAGAAGCAGAATTGGAGGCACCGGTTTGTGCGATTATGATTTCCTCCTGTTTAGACTGTGGTTTTCCCATGGTAACTTTTGCGAATTTTTGTTGCGCACTTCTTTGCAATTAGGAACACGTAATATAACTGCATCATTGTTTCGACACTTTTTTAAACTTTGCACTTTAAGTTGACTACTGAAATAAGACGCTTCGCGATGCGGTCCCCGTAAATGGCAGGGTCGCCATGTAAGGAGCGAATTAGAGTGGAAACAACCGTCTCGAATAAGATATGATTTATTTCTGATTAAATACTGGTTACATGCTTGTTACTAAGTATACTATAATAATATGTAGCTATAATGCTAGTGTGGTACTACAGCAGTGCTCAGAGACAAATAGATGTCGCATTATGTTGTCTTTGTGTGTAAGGTATGTTGGATAGGCACCCCACCCCGCCTATGCCTTTATGCTAAAACAAAAGCGTCGATTCCAGGTAAGAATACTCTGCAAAAAACCCTTTACAAAAATGTGATTTATGACTTTGTTTACCTTAAAAATTATTCTTTCCCACGGCATCTACTACTGGAATACAGATTTGCAGAGAACTATTGGGACCTTACCTCATAAGTTGTTTTTTTTGAACTAGTTAAAAGTTCATTAAAAAAAACTCTACAACATATATTTGTTTACGTATGTAAATTGAGATACTTAAGAAAATTCCTGATGAAAATTAAAAAATCTCTTTGATGAAGTGTAGAGGTTGTAAAAAGAGACTTTATAGTGTTTTACAATTATTTGTAATTTTTAATTTAAATGTTATTTATGTCCTCAAAATTAAAACAACCTTTGATTTTACATAGTTCTTTATAATGACGTTTTGGATACGATGTTATCTATGATTGATTTATGGCAATGGTCGAGGGACGAACAGCTACAAACATAAATTATATTAATTTTTAGATTTTAAATTTATAGAAAGTATAGTTTGAATTTTGTACATATTTGTATTTGAGGACGAAAGAGAATAATTAAAAAAAAAAAATTGCCAAAAGAAAACTAAGTATAGGTACTATATATTTTTTATCCAGAATTAATTACGTATTTCTACAAAAATAGAAAGAACGCGCGTGCGGTCGGTGCGAAGCCTAGATCCCTCTGGAGGGGCACGATAAGGAAAGATGCGCTCGCGACACTATAGGCTCCGTCCGCCCCATTTATATTGTCTCCATAATGTAAGGCCCCTGCAAACGCAAAAGCGGAGCGTTTTTTAATGGTGGCGAAAACACCAAGGGAACATTATTTTGTTGTTACGAGTGTTAGACAAATTTACCCAACAACTTCCATGTCCCAATACAACTCAATTTAATAAAGCTTGAATTATAAGCTTTATAATACTAATACTATACGTTTTTTTAACTAACAACTATAGCTTTTGGAGTATAAATTGAGGTGTGTTTCCATGCCCATTGTCCAGGTATGATTCAATGAAATATCCCGCCACGCTCATGACAAAAATGGTGCCTTAAACAGTAACGAGAAATGCATCACATGACATGTGACTCATGAACTTAAAATTATTAAGTTACTTGAGTGTGATTATTTTGATTGGTACATAAATTGTTTTATTAAAAACTAGTCCACCCGGCGAACTTCGCACCGCCTACCTATAACCTATAACTATCTTGTGCACGTATTAAACTTATAAACCTTCCTCTTGAATCACTCTATCTATTAAAAAAAAAACCGCATCGAAATCCGTTGAATAATTTTAAAGATTTAAATACGATTAAATAAAAGATAAAAAATTATAGTACAAAAAAACTATCGACTCTGTGATTAACAACTCTTTAACGAGATCGCACGATCGAACGACTTCGCAGTTTTTGTGTCTCTCCAGCGCCGAGTACTTGATATGAAGTAGTAAGTGACGTGCCACCGCTTTAGTTTGTTACATAATTCAGTTGAAAGTAATCAGACAAAACTCCATAAAAGCAAATTCTAATTGGGTTCTAGCATTACAAAAGTTTAAAAAACGGGAAAATGTTTAGCTTTTCGTATATTAATCACTCCATTGTTTATTTATCTCACATAAAAATTTTGGTTGATTTTGTGTGTCGATTGAATTTTGCAATCACTAATGTTTTTGAAGGTAAAATGCCTTGGCGTGGGGAAGCAACCTTCGTTTAATTCCTGCGGCGCCGAAAAGGTTAAAAGACACCCATATCTTATCTTTATTACATAATACTCGAATTAGTGCCAGGTTACCAATGTCGTCGCTGCTTTGGTTTTTGCGTGAGAGGTTGTTAAACCTAACGCGCGGTCAAACATTTAGTTAAAGCTTTATTTCTCGAAAAGTATTTGACCTAGCGTTATAAAAACTTCAGAATAACGTGAAGGACAAGGTAAGGAAGGGTTTATAGAGTTTTGAAGTCTCCAAGTATCGTCCTTAATTAGTGCTCAGGGTATTTCTCTTTTTGTTGTTTATTTTTTTTTTCACGAAAACTAACAATTATTTTGAAACCGACATATTGTCACAAATTCAAGAAAGTGACTAGTAATGCTTATAAAAAAATCCAGTTCTCTAGCGTCAGCAGTTTCCGAAATATTTTATAAAATAGATTTCCGGCAAAACGTCAGTCCAGCAACAGATGGAATAACTCTGTTATCTGAAGAGGCACATTTACCAGATTCAGCGCACATTTAGGCACATTTATAAGCTACATTTCTGCCAAGTTTCAAAGACCTAGGCCCAGCGGTTCAAAAAAGTGTTTCCAGGATGACGTCATCCCAGCAGAATTAGTTTTTAGCCTATAACTCCAGAACCTCTGGATGCACAAATTCGACACTTCGCGCACTAATACTTCGTTCGATGCACTGAATATTGGCATTTTCAAAATTTCGATGCCGTGAATTTTTCGGCCCCACTGACGCACACGTGGTAGGGTAGCCACACCTCCGCTGCGAAACCCAAAGAGTAAAACTCAAATAAAAAACGAAGTAACTGACGATGATGTTCTTTTTCTCGCGCAGCTGTTTCGCCCTATGGATTTCGCAGCGAAGGTGTGTTACATTACAACCATGACTCTTAAAAAAAATAAACAGCATGTTATATGTGAGTATGAAACTTGTTACCCGTCCCGTCTAGCGGGCGGGCGTTTTACTTCTCACCTGAATGAAGCCTATCACAGACAGGCGCGGCCTGCGGTGGGGGCTTTTTTGTAGTATCGAAAGTATTGGAACTATACAAACCGACGACGCGGCCTGACTTTCGATACTAAAAGCCGCCACCGAAGTCCGCGCCTGTCTGTGATAACTCTCCGCGCCGAACCTAATAAAAATCGATGGCCAAAATTTTTGGCTTTGTTTTTTAAACAATTAAAAAAATCGAGTTTCTTCTAACAACTTACTTTTCACTAGCAAGTAACATTTTAGCAAGCATTGGATCAGTTGGGAACTCTGCCATGCGCCGGCCCGCCTTGGTGAGCTCGCCGTGGTGGTTGAGCGCGCCCAGCGCGTACAGCTGCTCCAGCGCCAGCACCAGCGTCTCGTGAGGCGGAGGATCCAGAAAGTCAAAGTGTATTAAATCATTTATCCCTAAAGCTTTTAATGTAAGAACTGCATTGCCAAGATTAATTCTCTGTATTTCAGGCACAGTATTGTCCTCCAGTTCATATTTGTACGCCCAGGCCGTATACAGGCGGAAGCATTTGCCCGGAGCCACTCGGCCCGCGCGGCCAGCTCTCTGATTTGCTGATGCTTTAGAAATGGGTACCACCATCAAGCTTTCCATACCAGTCTTGGAATTAAAGTTATTCTGCTTTGCAAAGCCGGGATCAATAACATAAATTATATTATCAATTGTTAGGGATGTCTCTGCAATATTTGTGGCTAGCACTACTTTTCTGGCACCTTCAGGGGTTGGTTCAAATATCTTGGCCTGCATATCACTTGGCAAGTTTGCATAAACAGGTAATATGATAAGCTCCTTAACTTTTTTACCCAGCCTCTTTGTCCTTTCCTGCAGCATTTCAACACAAGTTTCAATTTCTTCTTGACCAGTCAAGAAAACTAGAATGTCTCCTAGCGGTTGAGTTGCATGTATTTGTAGAATAGAAACTACACAGGCATCTACATAGTCAGCTTCCGGAGCTTTTGTATAATAAATGTCCACAGGGAATCTTCTTCCAGGGATTCTAAAGATTGGTGCTTCATCAAAAAAGTTAGAAAACTTTTCAGCATCCAATGTTGCACTTGATATGAGCAACTTCAGCTCTGGTCTAAACCTCGTAATATCTTTTACGAGCCCAAATAAAATATCAGTGTGCAGTGTTCGCTCATGGGCTTCATCGATGATCATTACACTGTAGGAAGCCAAGTCAGGTTCTGATAAGAACTCCCTGTGAAGTGTTCCATCAGTCATGTACTTGATAACCGTCCTTTCAGAAGTGCAATCCTCAAAACGTATACTGTATCCAACTTCATTTCCAAGCTTAACATTCATCTCTTGGGCTACTCTGGCAGCTACCGACATAGCTGCCACTCTTCTAGGCTGGGTGCAGCCAATCTTTTTACCGTCGTCAGTGAACCCTGCTTCATGCAGATACTGTGGTATCTGTGTTGTTTTGCCTGAGCCAGTTTCTCCTTCAACTATGAGAATCTGGTACTTTTTTATAGCCTCAATAAGCGCTTCCCTGAACGGAAACACAGGCAATGACTTTTTTGTTTCTTCAATGGACATTCTTATTTTCTGATAATCTGACTTCTCCTTTTCCTCTTTCTTCTCCTTATTTCCTTCGAGCTGCAAAGCCTGAACAAAATCAATTTGCTCATCAATGAGGAGTTCATATTCATCTTGAGCTTTGGCATCTTTTGCGCCAAATTTAAAAAAAGCTGATTTTATCTGTTCTTGTTCCCATTTTCTCTGTTCAAAGTTGGGCATCTTCTCATTTTCATCAACTTCCACATATTCTCCTTTAATATTAAAATAATTAAAAGAAGTCCATTACATAATATTTAGCTCTAAAGAGAAATGGAAAAATGTGAAATTGTTTAAGATAACAAATATCAAAATAGTTAACAAGTATGGAATTCATGTTGTCGATCTGTGCGGACACTGATAGATTAAATATTGACAACATTCAGCAATTTATTTTTCATCTTTATAACTTAAAACATTTAACTCTTTAGAATTAAATCAACTTTTTTTTCAATATAACTTCAGATAAAGGGTTGAATTGAATAAGTCTAAGAAAATACCTTTTTCTCCCTTGCCAAGGTCCTGAGGCATGTGATATCTTTGCACATTTTCCAGTTCCCTGGCCTTTTCATGCTCTTTAGCTAGCTGGAGAATTGTCTTCTTGTGCTCTCTTTCTTTTTTCTCTCTCTCAGTTAAACTAAAAATTTAACATAATTATTGTTTGGTCACAAGCGGCTAGGCTTGCTTCTGTAAAAACAAACTAAATACATACATGCTCTCGTCAAACAGGTATTCATCATCAATTATATCTGCCTCTAGTTCCACCACTTTGTCATCTTTTCTCTTTTCCAAGTATTTCCGACGCGACTGCACTCGCAACTTGGGCATTATGTTTCCTCTGTCCTCTGCTTCCATCTTCAGGCGCCGGGCTGCTTCTTCATATGATCTCTTACTAGACTGTTCCACATTTTTTTTCACCTTTTCATCATCTCGTTTCTTTAGTCTTTTGGCAAATTCATCCCTCTCCTCGAGGTCTTTTTTCCTGCTCTCTTCAGCACTGTTATCAGAGCTTGAGGAATACCTGCGTTTGCTTGACATTTTAAATCTGAAGGATGAAAATTCTTTAGTAATGATTATTGAATAATCTTGCTGTGGCACTTTCCAGGGAAATGCACGAGAGTAAAATTTTTCTATGAAATGAACGCTTGTTGATTATTGTTCGAAGGCTTGTTGATAACCTCACAATAGTTTTTTCACAATACGAGGGAGGCAAACAAATGGTCACTCACTCACATTCAAATTTATTTTGGTTAAAGTCATTTTTTTTTTCTAGTGCTCAAATTCATTCAAATCCTTAGTTAGGGGTAGGTATATTAATAACAACAAATTATTGCGCATGTGGAAACTATACCACAGACCAACTAGAGATACTAAACTATACCACTTTTTCTAAATAAAATCACGAAAGTTGATGTTGTTAAGTTGATGAGATGAAAGGAGGGAGGATGAAAGCAAGAAAGAATCAATTTTTTTTTCTGGACAGGCAAAGGAACTTAGTCCATACAGCCAAGTCTTCAGTAGTTTATTTTATTTCTTTTCTTAGTATTCAAGTCTTCTGTAGTTTAATACTTTGTTTGCTTAGCCTAGGATCCTAACCTACACGCTCCGGGGGGACAACCATCATGTCCCTCCGAGGAGAGGCTATACAGCCAATGCTGGGGGGGGGTCGCGGAGAATTCCACAGGCTTACCCGCGACCCTCCTGCTATCAGCTGAGAAGGACACCGGCGGGGATTTAGTGGGTGCGAACCCCACATAACCTTGCGGCTCCCCCCGGGGCTGCCGGGTACTCGTTAGGAGTTTCCCCGCCTAAAAAAAAAAAATAGGAACCTAACCTAATTCATTGAAATGTGAGGGTGGTCTCACATTTCAATGTTCACACCGACTACTTCACGGGACATCGATCAGAATTAATTGGGGAGCAGCATAGACATGCGCAAAGCGGTACCCGACGACGAAGTGATGCAACGCGTACCATTACTTCCTGTGAAGTGACATTACTTCGTAACATCTCACATCACCCTAAACATCACTCGAACCTATATCATTACATGCATTACATGCAACAAAGTGATATCGATATTACGCGTAATATGTTGACTTCAAAACGTAAAATTAACATTACTTTGCAATTTCAGTAACTTCACTCTTATAATTACACAAAATTAATGTTTGTGTTGTACCAACGTGACGCACTAATTAGGTAGGTACATCACTCACGCACGCACGGACTTCCTCGTTCACATTCACATACGCACCATCTCCCACTGTACACACAGTCAGTGCCGATCGTGTCCGCCCTATGGGTATTTCGATATTTTTTTGAATGATCAAAGGTGACGAAAATTATCGTTCTTGCGTGAAAAACTATAAAATACTTACTGAAAGAAAAACAAAACTAATCTTTTTTTTTTTTGGCTAATTTTTTTTGACCCCTGCTAATCACCCTTCACAGGGTGGTTGCACCCCACAAGGTGGCCACACAACCTGGTGAAGGTTGAGGGACTAACAGGATGAGGTTCGATCACGACCGGTCGGTGAGGCGATTTGTGAGGGAGGCCTATGTCCAGCAGTGGACGTCTATCGGCTGAGATTATGATTATTAACATTCATATAAAAAAGACTATATGATCAAACGAACTTCTCAAGTGAAGTTCGATCAATATTATATGAGTGGTTTCATTTGAAGATATAAATCATTTCACTAGGTAGTCCTTTCACCTACAAGGCAACATTCGCACGTTCTTACAAATAACTATTAGTCGATCGATTTAATCGATATCGATTACTCGATTAATTTGAAATTTACCCATGCTCCCATCCCTACCACTCTACGCGCCCATCACTAGCAGCGTCCGCCAAGCCTGTCATTCTTTTTAGAGATAGATTTCTGGCATAAATTACGTCGTTTATTGACTTTTTTGACAAAACTCGGGATTTGGGTAGGGAGGGTGATTTATATCTTCAAATGAAACCACTCATATAATATTGATCGAACTTCACTTGAGAAGTTCGTTTGATCATATATTATATTTCGTGGTTTCATTTTCGATATAAATCATTTCACTAGGTAGATGTTTAGAGACATTGTTTTGTCTATATTTTTTCATGATAATGAAACAATATTAATTAAAAAGATGTAATTTTTGCTAGTTTTATTTAAACTCTTAGTATAGGTAGCTACAAATCTTTTTAAATAATATTACTCATCTTATTAGTTAAAAACACTATATTTTAACATATAAAAGTAATCATTATAGTTAGTTTATAGAGTACTTCAAATTTTAACATCGCGTAGTTACTTAGGTAAGTACTTGGTAGGTAGGTACTCAGCTACATTAATTTATAACATACTAATATACTTATTGTATATTTTTTAATGAACTAATTTAGTCAGAGATTTGATAAAAAATTGATAATCAATCATCATAGGTCATTGATAAATTTAGCAAACTTGTTAGAGGTAGAGGTCCAGGCGGCCGTCTTTTGATCTGATCAAGATTGACGCCGGTAGCATGAGCAGCCGATGTGGCGGCGGCGTGTCGCGTGCTGCTGTGTGTGCCGTACACCGCAAGGATCTGCCTGATCCACATGCTTATTGACTATGCTGTTGTGTTCCTGTGAGGACGTTACGCTTCACAGTTACTAAGAGGTGATTGGCTTATTTAAGTCTGATTTATTTAGTTTAGGGTATATAACCGTCTTATATATAGACGGATTCACCGTAAGATAAAGTAAAACTAACAATGGTTGATAGCTTTTGATTGCATTTAGCGCCTATAGTTTTGATAAAATTTACATTTACTTTATGATTCTAATGCCATTGCTATTTTTATTTATAATAATCTGTTATTTAGAGAAAGACTTTTAACCATGTGTGCTGTAGGCTGTAGATAATGTTAGTAAAGCTACTTTTGTCTAGGATAAGTTCATTCTTGTTTGGTATAAATTTTTAGAGATTTTTGAGAACCAATTGTGGATACTTACCAAGTACCTGTGTACTTTGGTGGATTGGGTATTAGTTTATAACACCTTTAAGGAAGGTGCTGATGCAATCATCCGAAGAAATATTTCTGCCTAAAAGCAGAGATAAAGCGGTGGCTCTTATGATGATGCCCTGTGAATCCTGTGATGCGTCTTTTTCGAAGACATCGGAGGGAAAAGTAATTACACTAAAAACAGAACATTCGAAAGAATCTAATTTAATCATAGTATTGAAAAACATTATATTGATATTGTTGAATAGTAATATTAGAAAGTGAGGCTAGTATAAGATGCTGATGAGATGCTGTTGAGGGGATAATGAGACCTGGCATTGCCTGCTCGAGCATACTGCGGTACTCAGGGTAAGCGTGAGTAGGAGAGGGTGACGGTCCCTGTTAGTAGACAACATAGGTTTTCGTCACGCCCTCAAGTGATTATTACGAAATAACTATATCAATCATTGGAGGATAACAGGCAGGTCTAGAAGTACTAGAAGGGAATACTAGAATACTGGTCGTTTCGTCCTCAGTAATTTTTTGTAGTCCGTTAAGAAAAACGGAAAATAAAGGATCGGCATAGAAAAAATATGCATGCCCCCCTTGTTAGATTCTGGGTCTTGTTTCAAAGAAAAATATTTCTTAAGTTTTGCGCTAGAATGTTTGAAAAGCATCTTTAAATTAAATCTTCGATCTGCCTCTAAATTATATTTCGTGTAATATAGGATGCTAAATGCTATAATAGCTAGATTTTTAGCTAGCTTCTCGAACTAAGGCCAAATATATCTGGTAAGTTAATTGAAATTAGGAAATTGTATGCAACTTCGTGTGGCTGATAGCTAATATGTTATCTACCCAAAACAAAAATTAAGAAATTGTTTAAGTTTCGGGGCATCTAAGGCTTAGTATATTGCTAATAATACGACATATAATTACTATAGTAAGTTTGAGTTACGACTTTACGACTCGAGTCCGTGTTAACTTATGACTCATATTTTTGTGTTTAAATGAAATTTTAAGAGCTTTTAATATTATTATCTCATCAATTCAGGTCCTGTAAAATAATTATCATAGTATTCTCTGAATAGAAGGTAGGTAGAAGGTACCTGAACCTTTGCCTTTCAAGTATTTTTGGATTCAACCAGCCTTTTGTAATGCTGCGCTAGCGGACATTAGGATGCCAATCATTTGTGAAAATTTTCTGATTGTAACTGGTGGTAGTTGAGAACACTTCAGAACCAATTCTATTATTTTATTACGTTTATGGCTTGTAAATGATAAAGTCATATTTAAGTCATCTACTTAAATCCTGAAAATTTGTAATTATGTTGTGGCTATAAGCTACTATTTTCATAGTTTATAAAAAAGCCCAAGCACTCGAGTGATTTGAGTGTAAACCTAACTTAATTTAAATATTCCATGTAACTACGGTCTATGTAAAGGATATCGTCACATACAAAAAATTACCAATTTTTGACCAAATGAACGCAAGTGACCTACGACCCCTTCTTTAATCTTAGTAAAAGTTCTAGGCGTTATCGTGAGCCAATAAGATAAGGCATTGAGTTGAAATCATAGGTGGGTAACAAGATTCTGTGTGTTCACATCTTTAAACAGGAAACGTAGGTAAGTATTTAAGCTAGTTTTAAGCGACAGAAATAAAAAGTTACGAGACATTTTAGTTCAATAGATGCCATGTAATAATAGCTTGCATGCTGTTCTGCCATTTCGAAATGAAGTTTAGTTACTTACAAATTTATTTAACAGTTTTAGGTTAAAATTAAATCTCTTACCTCCATTTGAATTGGTGTCAAAAAGGTTTTAGATACGAGTTCTAGCAAATTATTAGTTGCGATTGACATTTCTTGTTGTTACTGTGCTAACCATGTTACAACAGGAACATATTATTGCTCAAGTGGAAAATTAGAAAAAGATTTAATTATACTGTTACAAATCCAATTAAGGATACCTTTATTGTTTGTGATATACAACCAACACATTTTAAAAATATTGTACTGAATTCTGCCAGAATGGTGGTTGAGCACGTGGCCTGATTTGGGTCGTTCTCTAAACGTGCGACTGCGTCGGTATATGGGTCGTTGTAATTTGGAGCTTGACGAGTGGTATCTTCGTACTCTGGCCCTGGCACGCCCCCCCCTTGTTTTTCGCAAAGCGAGGAGGGCCTGAGTTTTCCTGAAACTGCGGCCAAGCTGTGCCCGTGGAGCTCGTAGAGGCGGCTGTGTTGTGTAAGCAACAGTATTTCTGGGAAGACTACTGTCTTCCTGATTTGAAGGCATTGCTGTTCAATTTTGAAGCTTTATTTAATTTTCTCTAAAATTTGGCACCGAACAGTGCTTCATCTCGTTTACTGTACTGAAAGACATTCAAAAACGTCTTGGTCAGAACTGGTGCAGTCTTTTAAATGCGAGCTTGTGTCTCCGAGCTATAAAGGTCGCATGAACTACGGGAGCCCTCGCTTAGAATCTTGATTGCCTCTATTTTATATCTTGAGTTAGGAGAATGGCCATGGCCCTACTCCCCGATGTGATGTGAAGTCAGTCCAAGTTGAGATGAGAGTATTTTAGTATTTAGCTTTGAGGCTTGAACCAATATGTAGTTGCTAGGTATAGTATATTGCTGAAGGATTTTTTCCTTGACTTCTCTAGCCATTTGAGAGAGATTATCGTAGATTCAATCACACAACTTTAGTTCATCATCCAGGGCTTCGCCCAGGGTTAATAAAATTTATGGGTCCAGTTCCGTAAATTTAAACTTTTCCTCAGGGTCCGAGTTCAATTGGTTGTTGTAACCGTTACCAGTTCCAATAAGGAAGTTATTGCTGGTGCTTGGACCTGTTTTTGGTGACGGTATTGAAAGTGGTCACTGTTGATGCAGTGGTGGCAATTGGCACTTGGTATGTCGCCATCATGATTTTTGGTGATTCAGTCTCATTTCTAGACCTGATCATGGGTTGTAGGGAATAGTTTCGGCTTGTAGCCGAAACTATTTCTTTTGAGGATATATTTGTTATATCCTCATATTCGAATGATATTTGCTCTGGGCACATTCACATTGTAAAGGCGTTTCGCCTACTGGAATAAGAAGAAAAAAGAAAATTATGCTTTTTATATTTTTATACTTGCATGAAAAATGATTATTATTATTTTTGCATTTTGCCGCGTTCCTATTGGAATCTATGGCAGTATGGTAGCCTGGTTCATATTTGAATCTCTGGCTTTGCAAAAATTTTTATTTTAATGATAAAAAATGATGTACAGTTTTGAATTTTGCCGCGTTCCCATTGGAATCTATGGCAGTATGGCAGCCTGGTTCTTGTTCGAATCTATGGCTTTGCAAAAATATTTCTTTTACACTTTTTAAATGTAAGTTTATGCAGAATTTCAATTCGAAATTTCTGTCTAAAAAAATTTTTTTTTTTTGAAGGTAGGTAAGCAGTTGAACTTACCGTAACATAAGACATTGTCTCTCAATTTATAGTATGAGGATAATGAAATCCATCAAAGTTTAAGTAACTCACTTAATTTTTTGTTAAAATATTCGTAAGATCTTTTCGGTATCTTGAAAAATTAATTTTTTGCGAACAAGATCCGAACGCGTGCTTTCGTTGCCTCGCACGGAAAAAGAATGACAGGCTTGGCGGACGCTGCTAGTGATGGGCGCGTAGAGTGGTAGGGATGGGAGCATGGGTAAATTTCAAATTAATCGAGTAATCGATATCGATTAAATCGATCGACTAATAGTTATTTGTAAGAACGTGCGAATGTTGCCTTGTAGGTGAAAGGACTACCTAGTGAAATGATTTATATCGAAAATGAAACCACGAAATATAATCATAATTATACCTAGCCGTTTTCATGTAAATCACAACACGGCAATACAATCTGTGAGTGAACAATAAAGTCACCCCTATTTATCCACCCTTAGGGTTGGAATTTTATTTCCAAATTTTAATGGGACCAACTTTAAGGTATACCCTGTCGATTAAAAAAAAATTATCAAAATCGGTCCACACAGTAAAAAGTTATGCGTGATCATACATAAAAAAAAATATATACGCGACGAATTGAGAATTTTACGATATGGCTACGTCATATATATTATAAATTATAATCATACTCCGGTTTTATCTTATGTTCAGGCTTAAAAGTAAAAACTAGGTTGTTAAATACACATGTAAAAACTGATGAAGTATAAATTTAACTTACTCGAATAAAAACCAAAAAAAGAAAAAATTTCAAAACTTATTAATTTACTTAAAAGAGCCAAATATTTATGTAGGTACCTACATTAGCTAAGACTAGTGATAACCAACTAACTGATTTTAGGGTGGGGTGATACATTTTCATTATTATATTTCGCTATTATTCAGTAATTAAAGCGAATAAGATTAATAATCATTTCCCTAAAGATAAGTATGAGCCTTTTTATCAATAAAAAATTAATAAAGGCAGTAATTTATATTTGATCAATGGATGTTTTGGTTGTTGGTTTTTTTGAATTGGTAAAATGCTAAATTCCCCGCATATTCCCCGCACAGTGACAGTGCCTCACCCACAAATTCCCCAATCGCTTTGGGATTCCCCGCAGTTTGGGGAATTCTCCACTTATTCGCAACACTGATAATTCGGTATAATATAATGGGCCAATTACATCTTCAGTCTCTGAATTCAGTTAGTCCTGATTCAGCAAAGTGTAATGAGCTGTTTTCGAACTGTCACTTTTAGTTCCAGGGACTGCCATAAGATGGCACTAGCAATCAGGTTAAATGTCAAATTCTATATGAATTCAATCAGTCAGGTCAATCAGATTTGACGTTGACATTACACCTACATACATTGGATAGGTACCTATACAGTGCCATCTATTAGCATTCTCCTAGAACCATTAAAACTGTCAAAAACGAAAACCCCTCTTTGCATTTAGTGAGCTAGCATCCGATTTAGCCACGTCGTCGTAGGCGTCGTGAGGAGGATTGTGTTTTAACGACGCCTTACGCCCTCACTCACGTCATGACCACCACCCCACCACCAGGCAGCGCCAAGCTTTTTGAAAGCCTCGGCGTCTTCTCCATTGTCGAAATAACCCCAGGCAGGAATTACACTATGCTTTGAATAAGGTAAGTATTTTAATAAGCGTTTTATTTTCAGGTAAAACGCTGCTATTAAATAACTGTACCGTTATTCAAAGCATATAAATTGAGACGTGTTTGTTATCGCCTGGTGGTGGTCAGAATGCCAATGTGAAGTAAGAAAATGCTTGCGACTTAGCATTGTTTGTATTCATATTTTTAAAAATAAAATAATACATGCGTCATCCAGTTCAGTGTTTTTATTTAACTTAAATATAATTAGGACATTATACTGCGAAACTTAGGTTTTATACCATAATCATTAAGTATGAATTTAGGTAAACAAAAAAAAATCTATACCTCTATACCAATATTATAAAGAGGAAAGATTTGTTTGTTTGTTTGTTTGTAACGAATAGGCTCCGGAAATACTGAACCGATTCGAAAAATTCTTTCACTGGTAGGAAGCTACATTAACCCCGAGTGTCATAGGCTATATTAGATTTTCAAAAAAATTAGGGATCCTTACCTAAACTCAAATAATGTAACCCAAGGTGCAATATTTTTTCCGTTGTTTACATATTTTGACAGGTGGTTTGTTGTTGTTGTTTGTTTATTTATCAAGCCCATTCTGGGCAGGCAAAAGAACATAGTCTATAGAGCCAAGTCTTTTGTAGTATCTTATATTCTATGGCGTAACGAAGTAAGCCGGGAAAGCTCGTTAATTATAAAATCATTAATAAACCTTAAAAAAAATATCTAACCAATCGGTTTAAATAATTTTTGGGTATTAGAAGAAGAAGAAGCTGGCATAACTTGTCTCTGATAGAATTTTTGAAATGTCTTGCAGGATTTCCAGTTAGCTTGGGCCATAATTTCCTCCAGAGGAAAATTATCAAGCCAATTTTTAGATGATACCGCGGAGCGGAAACTACCTGGAGTAGCCGATATGCCAACTTCTTGTAAAAGAGATTTAACCCATCCAGCAATTACTGTGCGTGATGCGGGTTTTGCCGCACCTCTCAAATTTACAAACAAGTGATCACATTTCGCAAGATTTCGCCTATCTTTTAACCGTCTTATTCATAATGATACAGTAGATTTTAAGTCGCCTTACTGGAGGTCTACTTCTCTGGTTTGTTGTATGGTAAAAACGTGACATCCAGTCTAAACTGACATACTTACGTCAAATTACTTAAATGCTCTTTAACTTTTTATGAATAAGAGGGTAAGTTTATTAATGTGCGCTTTATCCAATAAACAGGGTCTAGATTTTTATTTTGTTTATTAGCTAACAATTTCCATCCAGATTGTCTATTATTTGTTGAATCAGTTTTTGATCCGAACAAAGGCCAAAAAACTATACAATCATAACTTTTTACGAAGTGAGAAGAATCTGTACAAAGCAAAGAAAGATCATGAACTCGCCTGCCACAATACAAAAGTAATAGGGTGGCTGCCTGGCGACAGATTTCAAAGCTACTGTTCTCGTTAACGGTTTTAGGCTGACATTCAGGCTGACATTCACAGTCGAGTTGCAGCACTGAGTATCACTCCGAACTGTCAAAATCGCCCGTAAACTCGCTCTCCGCTCGAAATTCATATTCACAGTCGAGTATCGTAGTGATCTCAGTGCCCTGTCACTCGGCGAAGCATGAGACGCCCCGAGTCACCAAATTTAGCACTTGGCTAGCACTCGCGACGGCTAGGACAAGACATTTCTATCAATACCACTAACAGTCACGACAGTAATCAATCAATTGTTTGAAAAATATCACTGCTTGTTTTTGTTTCTGATCTGAGTTGATTGGTTTTTCGGTTTTTCGTTCTTTTTGCTTATCTACTTATCTAACATATCTAACTGACTGCGGAAATTGTCTTACCAGGACCCTCTTTATAGTTTGGACCACTATAGAATGGATAACCATTTGTGTATGGAAAAGATACCCATGATTCTTGCAGGTCGGAAAACACAAGACTGGCCACATCCAAGAATTTTGTTGTTAGATTCTTGTTTAAGAATTTATAAACATTATAAGTATTACGAATGATTTGTGGAGCTGGATACAGCAGCAGCACCAGCGGTTAATGGTTTGAAAAATCATAAAAAACTTTATTTGGTCTCGTCTTCAGGAATTATATTTTAGATCTATTTTAGACCTAAGTACTTACTTGAAAAGAAATTAAAGAATGTAATTGAAACACCTATTTTTAAATGTAATTTTTAGTTACACACTTATTATTCTTTTTGGAGGTATGTAAGTTGATAGGGTATAGGTCTGCGTCAAATCAATAATTTTTAAAATATATGTAGCGAATAAGTTGTTGCTCACTCTGAATCTGGATTGACTTTTGTTATTTCTTATATACATTGATTATTAGCCTAAGCTGTAAGTACCACACTGCTGCTTGTTACCTCTTGGCTTCAAGAAAATCTAGGTAGGTAAGTAATTTCTAATAAATTAAATTCCTTTTCCTAAAACTATCGCACCTTCCTGTAATAAACTAAATTCCATAAACTCCTCAACTGTAGTAACCTAGGTTCAGCTCTCATGTCTTATCAAGTCCTTGTGACTCAATAGAAAAATCTGACCATATTAAATACTTGGCGTGATTTACTACAATAGGGTTATACTTTGTTCTTTCGAATAGTTATTCTGTATTATTATAATAATAATATGTATTTTATTAGTATTACATATTAACATTATTTCCATTTTATTTTGTATAATTACTACACATCCCACTAACCAAAATAAAAAAATTAACTGTAATTTTTAACTGCGGCCCGCTACCTAAAATTTATTATTTGCAACAATACAGGCTATGCGTGTGTGGAAGTGTGTGTGCTATTGTTAAAATGTGTTTGGGTTAGTTAGAATTCATAATTAAAAACAAATTTTTTTAATGTTTTTAGAAAGATTTAATAAATTCACAAAACAATCTCTAGAATGAGTCCAAAAACCTAAATTTTGAATGAAGTTGACCTGTATTAACCTTTTCTTCCTTTACCTTAATCATATATAAGCCCACTGCTGGGCGAATGCCTCTCCAAGTATTTTCCAGTTCGCTTTAGCGGCTGCCAGTCTCATCCATGTTTCCCCAGCAATGGTCTTTATATCGTAGGTCCATTTGGCTGGTGGTCTGCCTACACTTCTTTTCCCTTCTCTTGTTTTCCATTCGGGGACGGCTTGGTCAGTGGATCGTTTTGCCTTTGCTCCTTATGTAATGGAACAAAATTAAGTTCTTCATCTTCCAAGGGTCGTAGCAAAGCGTCATGAAAATTGGCAGCAGTGTGTATTTCTGATGACAATACAATAATATTGTACTGTCGAACTGATCTGATGATGGAGCCGGAGGATATAAACTGAAACTTTATGAAACATCGGTATCGAAGCTGTGTGTGAAGTTGTTAGAAAAGTCTTGTAATTTTGTAACTTTGACCACGATTAGGGCTTCAAGGTCTGATGAAGAAGCCGAAAGATAAGCACTGGAATTCCATTCTGTAAAGCGTGTTTTTTCTAGTGATTTGTTCTTTAATACAACACAATACTTTGAAATCAAAACAAACGTTTCTAACCTATAAGGTAGCGATAGGTACTTCAATGTGCCATCCCTTTTCGACTTTTT